>OX246739.1:37621761-37755380 GCA_945910005.1 Isoperla grammatica
TCGTGAAGCTTCGTGATGAGAGAGATGTACAGTGTACAATAATTTCATTATTGGCACACATCACGGCGACTGACCAGTTGATTTACCGACAACAACTCCGCCCACTATACCAGTCTTCGGGGGGACCAGATGTTGCGATCAAACTGGATGAACGATGTTTGCCATGTCCTCAATCACTTATTGAATTCCTTACGTTATTAACTAGAGAAAAAATTAGGCATTAACACTAAGACCTAAATTCATATCATTATTATTATATTATCTGTCTGTTGTTTAAAGGTACAAAAAAGCAAGGACGTCATTGGCTTCCCTAATTCATAAATACAATTTGGCTTGTGTACCAACGCTTAATTTCGCTAACGATTTTGTTTTCAATTTGGGAGAGAAAAGAAATGAGCAATAATTATAAAATTATTTTAGTATTACATAGGTACAACTTCGTGTGATGTAATATGATTATCTTTATATTGTCTTTGTTTTAATGGAGTATGTATCATTGTAAACATGTAAATTGGAAAAAAACAAAAAAAAATAAATAAAGGGGGGAGGGTGAGGGGGAGGAGTGATTATCATGGGAGGAAATCAATGGGCTCATTTGGAATTAAGATATTCATCCTCGTCATGTTTTCAAGTCGTCAAATCTACGTGGAATTCTAAGAATGTTAAACACTCAAACCGCGAAGAATATTCACATAAAACAAGTTGTCGATGGAAATTAACATGATTTAATATAAGACGTTGACAGACGTAGGTAACTCACGGGCTAAGGTGGGCCAGCATTGAAACAGTGGGGGGGGGGGGGGACCTAGAGTTTATTGCCCACATTTAGTACGACGTGATACGTCTTTGAGTAATTGGCTTCATACGCAAATGTGATGCTGGTGCCAAGAATGAGCAGTGTTGTTTGTCACTCTATACCTGCTCGACTATCGCAAGTTGCAGAAGCCATGTTTGAAACATGCTCGGACCTCGGTCCGTACATACAAAACAAGAAAGCATAAATTAAATGAATCGTGTATTTCAGAAAGGACGTAAGTCACATTTCGAAAATAGTTATTTTTTTCCATATCTATAGAACCTTCTTTGGTGCAGTGAGGGCGAAATATCATCACAAATGTCTCTTTCCGAGGTCCCAAACTATACGGCATTGCGCATACTTTCCATCCATACACTCGACATAATATTATGCTGATCCAACACGTTACTTCGTGTTACTTCCGGACTTCTTTAGGCAAGAAAACATGTAACATCAAAATACAGATAAATGGGGGCTTGCCCCCCCAACCCCCCCTCACATACATACTCCATATTGTATCTATATACAATTGTGTCTCCCCTGTAAAATATTCCCTCTAGCCAAGCTGGCTGTATAAAACTAATCCAAAGATTGAAACATTGTGATGAAATTAATAACCTTATCGGTGTTCGATGGTAGCAACACCGTATCCGAGACGTCAAACATCATCTTCATCAACGGGAAGACGCATCAATTAAACAGATGATGATAATATTTCATCAACAGGTTTTACGTTTTCAAAACATGCCATAGTTATAGAGTGAAAACGCATCAACATGTCTAGATTCGTACACGCGTGTCAAACCGCAACTGTTTCAGTGCAACATTTCCCGCCTAGAAAACATGTTCTTTCTCGATCGACGGTTTTTAAAAATCCAGCGTGTGCGATCTATTACTTGCGTTGCAGATAAACCGTGTAATGGTTTTTGCTACCGTCGCTGCTGTGAAGGTGAAGAGACAGACGGAGTGATATACGATCAGACAGTCGCGTTGCAATTGTAGGAGTTGAAACAAAAACAAAGCTGGTGGAATGGAAGGTTTTTGTGCTGACGAATGGGACGGGATGGGATGAGACGAACGGAAATGAGATCTTGTCTTGTTTGCAATGTTGGCTCAACGCTTGTTTGGGATTGCGCCTGTGCTCTGAAACTCTCGGCAATGATTACACTCAATTCATTATTCTATTATCTTATATATTATATTATATTATATTATATTATATTATATTATATTATATTATATTATATTATATTATATTATATTATATTATATTATATTATATTATATTATATTATATTATATTATATTATATTATATTATATTATATTATATTATATTATATTATATTATATTAAATTATATTATATTATATTATATTATATTATATTATATTCACAGTGGGCCTTAACTCTGTGATACCCCATCTAGTGACGTCACAGCGGCCCTTCACCCTGTGATACCCCATCTCGTGACGTCACAGCGCCCTTCACCCTGCGATACCCCATCTAGTGACGTCACAGCGCCCTTCACCCTGTGATACCCCATCTAGTGACGTCACAGCGGGCCTTCACCCTGTGATACCCCATCTAGTGACGTCACAGCGGCCCTTCACCCTGTGATACCCCCCATCTAGTGACGTCACAGCGGGCCTTCACCCTGTGATACCCCATCTAGTGACGTCACAGCGGGCCTTCACCCTGTGATACCCCATCTAGTGACGTCACAGCGGCCCTTCACCCTGTGATACCCCCCATCTAGTGACGTCACAGCGGGCCTTCACCCTGTGATACCCCATCTAGTGACGTCATAGTGGCCCTTCACCCTGTGATACCCCATCGAGTGACGTCAACAGGGGCCCTTCACCCTGTGATACCCCCCATCTAGTGACGTCACAGCGCCCTGGCGCCTCGCGTCACACGGATCGCGGTCACGGACTGATCTCTCAGTTCTCTCCCGCCAGCTGTTCGCGTCAGTTGGTTGTGTTCTGCGCTGCCGTTCTCGACCTTGCAAGGACCCAGTGAATCACCTACCGTGCGTTGGTCTGGTCAGTGCGAACTAAACAGGTGGGCGACGAAGACTATTAATAAGTTCGCTTTACTCAGGTGGGTTAGGAGCAGACTATTAATAAGTTACGCTTTTGTAAGGCGAGTTAGGAGCGGGTTATTAATAAGATAGGTGGGTTAGGAGTTAACTAATAATAAGATAGGTGGGTTTGAAGTGACTATTTATAGGTACGCTTAATTCAGGTGGGTTAGGAGCAGACTATTAATATGTTACACTTGTGTAAGGTGGATAAGGAGCAGACTATTAATAAGATAGGTTGATTAGAAGCGGACTGTTAAAAATTACGCTTAATTCAGGTGGGTAAGGAGCGAACTATTAATAAGATAGGTGGGTTAGGAGCGGACTATTAATGAGATATGTGTGAGATAGGTGGGTCAGGAGCAGGCTATTAATAATTTTTATACATACATATATATGCGATTTAGGTGGGGTAGGAACAGGCTTGACGACGCGAAAGTGTTGAAGTAATAATAACACATGTGTTTAAGAATGGGGGTTACCTTTGCTTAAATAGATTTGACGATTTTGCAAATAATTAAGAAATTTAATGTGTGATGTGTGACGAAGATCTATAGGAGTCCGCACTGACCGCGGCGTGCCCGACGAAGCTGCTAGTGACGACCGAAAGTGTTAAAAGAATGGAAACTGACGTGTTGGATTCGACCTAGTGGAGTTGGCGCGTAAACAGTGACGAGTTGTAAAGAAAATACGTATTACATCAGTTGTTGTTGCGAAGTGATTTGGTGCGGTTTGACTTGATTTGTGAAGGGGTCTCATCAGATCTGGCAAAACCTCAAGGTAAGCCGGAGTGCGAAAGTCTTTCATTTTCATCCCAGGGTGTAGCATTATGGTCCAAATTTAAACTTGATTGGACTTTCCGTTCGACCTCTATCACGAGACACAAATCATCAAAGAAAAACAAACAAAAAAACAGAACGAGTGTCATACATGTCTAGTGGATTCGCTCGCTTAACAAATAGAGTAATGTAGTGCATAATATTATAGTTATGTACTTCGATGCCTGGAATACATTTTAATAATACTTACTCTCTGAATGGTTAACGCTGGCTTTAACACGTGAAGAGTAATACAACTGCAATAATAATCTATATTTCACAATCGGTTAAAATACTTAAGGTATAAGTCGTAAGGTTTATGGAATAAGGCGTAAGAAATAAAGCAATGCAATTCTTACGCCTTACACCTTAGGCCTTACGACGCGTTGTGACCAGTTGCATTGAAATATTTACATTGCAATATTAAACCATACGCCTTGCGACTTACACCTTAAGCCTTATAACTGATTGTGAATGATGCGCATTGGGTGCGGTCAGAAAACCACTCTGAGCGTCCGGCGTGCAGTACTTTTGTACTACGTAACATAAGTATATGCACAAAAATCCACATATTTCGGTTCTTTTGGGGTCAAAATATATAAAACTAAACTGTCTTTTACGTACAAAGAGTTTTTGTAATTTTCTAAGATTAATGCACAGATTATCTTTTCCAGGTTGTAAACTTCCATACAATTGTTCATTTTTAGTAATTTTTAGTCCGTTTAAAAATTGTATGCGAACTAGATCGAATTTGAAAAATAACTCTTTGATGTCATTGTAAATATGGAAAATATGTGCGTGATCAAAATATTAATAATGAAGAAATGAGATGAGTAGTACGAATTCTCTGCAAAACACACATTTGGCTCTGGTTGTTATGGTTCTGTTTCTCACTCAACTCTTGAGCTGCTCGTTTGGGAAATTGAGTTATATCAACTTCGAATATACTTTTGGAATGTTGGAACTGGTTTAAATTAAATTAGTCTTTTGAGAGCCCATAGTAAAGCTTTGGTAAAAAAGCTCCTTGCTTGAGTTTCCCATCCCAACCCCACGGGCCACGTACCGCCAATAGCTACGTCTACGCCCTTCTAGTTCAGCCAATGCCAATGTGGGACCTTCTCTGTGTCAACTCTGGGTCTGCTATCAGTTAATTTTCTAAACAGAAGAAACATAACATGTGATGATGACTAGTTTAAATATTATGTTACACAGATTGAACAAAAACCAAACTGTGAAACCGCATGTTAATATTTATCTCTGATTTTTTAAAGTGTGTGTGTGTGTTTTTGTTTGTGTGTATTCGTATTCCTTGTTGCGTGGCGACTTAGTGATCCAAATGTGGGAATATAGGAATTGATACATTTTTAATCGCAATATGTATTAAAAAGACAACCACAGTGTTTAATTTTATGCCAAAAATATTTTGCGCGAGATTTTAAAGCTATGCTATGAACCATTATCGTTAACAGAGTCCTTCGATTTGTTTGCTTTTTAATGATTACTTTTTCAATAGGATATATTGATTTTCGTATAAAATAAATGTGATTTTGCAAAATGCAACAAACAAAACTACTGACGCTGTATTATATTCTATGTTTTGCGATTCAACAAATCGAATATATCGCATGGCAAAACAGTGTATTGCTGTGTTTCGAGTAGTACTTGATCTGGAGTCAGCTTGTGTTTGAGAACGTAGAACGGTCGCATAGATTGGCAAGTATGTAACTCAGTGCAAGAGTGCGATAATCTCATTCGCGAGGTTGCGGGTTCGAATCCCGTGGTTGACAATCGTGGCTCAAGGTGGTTGCAAGGTTTTTCGCAGTAATAAGGTGACGTCTAAGATTCAGGTCTTGGAAATTCCTTCATAACTATCGAAATGTCATAATACCTAGTTAGTCACGAGAGGAGCACCTCAGGTATGCAGTTGTGTAACCTACGAAGAATAGTGTGGTTGAACACAAACTTAAAAACAAAATATTTTCTCTTTCTATCTTCCTTTTTACCATTCATTATTTTTTCCTCGCTTTTTTTCTTAAAATGTGTACAAAATATGTATACACCAGTTGTTATAAAATTGTCTTCAAAACTAATGAGCTCAATTTGAACTGTGGTGGTATTTATAACTAAAATGCCACACACCATGGTTAAAAAGTTGTTGCATTTTGTTGTCCTGGCTCATTCTTTGTAGCAAAAATAACTAGACTTTATTTGAAATTTGATATTATTTGCTGTTGTTGGTATACGATTTTTCATAATGTTTCGCTTGTGTACCTATGCATCCACAATTATTGTGCGTGAATGATCATCGTTCATTCGGCTATGCTCACCATTGCTATCTCCGCGTAAAGAAGCACATTGATTCATGCTTGTCCGCGCGCTCTCGCATTGAATGCTTTTTGATGTTCTCCAAATATTGTAAAAGATCAATTGAATATAATACCAAATGCGGTGTAGAAAAGTTTGCCATTTCACAGACTTGAGTCAGCTCAGCTTTGGCTTCTTGTCAGCAATTTCTGAACATCTATTCCAGAAGAAAGTTGCTGAGTAGTTTCTGGAACATTTCAGAGCATTAACATTATTTCCGCTAAATTAGAGCATTAGCTCTTTTTTGCTCAGCGCTGAATATTAGAAAACGACTTATTTTTAACGAGATGTCAACTCATATTATGGTTCAAGCGTTGGAAACATTGCAGGCATGGATTTGATTTGCAAAACAGTCTTAGTAAAGCACACATAGACGTATTAGCGGGAATCGTCCTCGTTTTATCGAAGTAGACATGCACAATTACATTTCACACAATAATAAATCGTGTCCAAATTTTTTGTTAGTATTTGAGTATCGATTATAAATTTATGGGTGGTTTATAGTGAGAGACAATTGACAGTATATAACCACAATACGATTTGCGTAGGAATCTTTTTTTTTTTTTACCAATCTGTCAATCTGTATTATAATTCAAGTGGAACAGTGGAAGTTTTATAGAATTTCGTCCAATTTGCGACCCTATATGATACTAAAATATACAAAAATGAACAACAAGATAGGAAACTCGCAATCAATCGTACAATCTGTATTATCAGGTGAAGCGCTTTTCTTATCTTTTTATTTTATATTGTGTTGTCGCGATGACTCACGTATATAAACGATGAATGGAATAAACATCTGCGTAACGTACAGTGTGCGACATAAGTAAATCAAAGGTAGGGACTTACAACTCTTCTGCACTTATGTTTTATCTGATATGATTATTAATCGAAATTTTTCACCAATTTTTCACAAATGTTTAACAAATTTTCTACCATTTTTGCCAATTGAATCGTAAATTCGATTGAGACAAAAAAGAGGAAGTGGGTGCAGGAGGTTGGTTCAATACATCTTGTGTCGGACTTTTGACTGACTTATCCGGTGAGTGTACGTGTGTTATCATTGGGTTAACGTCTTACGACAGTGTATAGAGGCGAAGGAGCCTGCATCTCTTTCCTGCGTATTATTTTATTCTTACATTAATTAGAAACAAGTAGCAAAGTAAAACTCCCTTAAGGTTTCATTTCATGACATAGGCCGACTCATATCTTTGCTGCGTTCATATCGATTGTTTAAACTTCGCACCATGATCTGTGGTTAGTGTAACACAAGCACCAAAGATGTCTGAAACTATGTTGGCGCAAAGGGAATGAATACGCGTTGTGTTAACAATATGTTCTGGACAGGACATGCATGTGCAGGTATGCCCATAATGTTGGCGTATTGGGAATATATAGTTTTGTGCAATGCGGCAACAACACGCAAACAACACATATATTTCTCAAAACCGTCATGTAATAAAACTTGAAGTGGATGTAAGTGAATGTATAACGTTCAGTTGAAAATGTTAAATGTGGTAATTTCCGTATTTAAAAAAAATCATAGTGCATTTTTACTAATTTGCTAAAAGTACGTAACATTGGACCGATTCGTTCAGCGGGATCTGTATAGTTTCCGTCTACGGACTGCTATTGGTCGTTAATCCGTTCGGCCCGATAAACAGTATACATATAGAGTGTGAAGTGAACCGGATCCACTAGTATGAATATGTAAATGTGTTTTACTATAAATTTAATTAAAAAACAAATGTGTTTATATTCTATTGTCTCCCCTCTCAGTTCCAAGAACTGATTTTCAACTGAGGACATCTACCATAAATGACTTCCTTCTTGCTATAAAGTCACCTTTTATACAGTCATATTGTTTGCTATTTTTACAACATAGCCCATAGATATATTCAAAGTCAACTAATGAAGTTAAAAAATAGATGGCACTATTGGCAAAGATAGGATATTCATAATGTATAACTAAATACAGGTATTCTATAGCTGGCATTGGCGTCTGTTAAATGATTGCAAATCTGCCGACTATGTAAAGGATTACTCTGCTTATTTCAATAACGTTTAGGGATTGTGACGACGTGCCAGAAGGAAGAAAGGCATTTTAATAAGTGGCATTACATCGTGTATACAAGGCTATGAGTCATAAACAATGAACTGTCGTGTTGAGCTTAAAAGGCTGTGGACTCGTACTCTACTCGAGCAATTGCTCATTGGAAAGTCATGAATATTGATGCCATATCGATAGCAGTTGCTGCTTGAGCTTGGTTGCAATGGTCTGAGTCTGACTGCCCTACGGGGTTGAGCATACTCAGCTTGCTAAGAGGAGTGTTATTATGGCCACAGTGTAGCATGCAGATTGAGCGCAGTTTACCATATTATTCTAAAGTACAAGTACGTGGTAAACTTTGACATTGATACACGGATAATAATTATGCAAGCACCAACCAAATACGCATTTTTTAGAGCGCGTACTTTACTATATATATATACTCATTCAGTGCAACTTGGTCATGTCTGTGAAGATAATTGGTTTCATAAAGCATTTTACATTTGGGATACATTAGGCTCCATATTTGACCCGTTCATATTAACCGTATCTACACTGTGCAGTATTTTTCATTCAATTGCATGTGTTTATGCAATTGTTTGTCATGATTACTTTATCCCCATGTTGGGCTAAAATGTCACCGGTTTTTAACAAATTTGTTTTGTCACCATGGCTACACCATCATATGAATATGTTAGTAGTTTGTTGTATTGTCTACTGTGTAAAGTATTTTCTGATATTCTTACCTTCTTTGCTGTGTTACAATTTACCACCTCCGAAATATAAATTTTCTCGGTATAAATTGAAGGTAGTGAGTGCTTTGTACGTGAACACCACAGCTGTGTGAAGTTGCGCTCGTGTACTGTTTGGGTAAAAGTTTAATATTATTGTTATAATTGTTATTATTATTATTTTTATAATTTCATACTCACTTTATCTGTAAACTAATTGTTTTGATTAAACAATTCAGTTCAAATAAAAATAATTTTGTTTAAATCACAGACATATAGAACGTGGTCATCTACTTAATATAATAGTGTACAATTTCAAATTACGAACTCGTAGATAACTTCATACAATTAGTCATGTATTGATCACATGTTTGTTCAATACAAAGTCTGCAATTACCTAATTTTGTGCGAAAAGATAAGAATAACTCGGAAACGACAATTACCATTTTACTGAATCATCAAACAGTAACTTAGCTTTACTATCGTGCTCAATCTAGACCTACTTAATCTTAGTTTCAATATCTTTGCAATAAGCTGATAGCACGACATGTTCGTAACACAGTAACACTGCATTTGACCCACTGATCAAGAACTCGGATAGGAAGAGAAAGGGAAAAAACAATCAAAATCTTAACGAACAACTGAAAGAAGCGAATATTTATACTCTGCGTTGTCAATCCGCTATCTCTATAGCTGATTTTCACTAGAGACATTATAACAGCTATCATAGATTAGTAGTTGAAATTTAATCAACGTTGCTTGTTAATCGTATTGTTAATATTGAACGGCGATAGCATTGAAGTAGCATTTCGAAACTTAAATCAGTAAAGGTTTAAGTGGTTTGTACCCACTTTTTCATGCATAGTGAAGCAACCTTTAATTGCGTGTTTGTTTTGGCTACAAACGTTTATGGATCTAATTTAAAAAAGAAAAATTAGTAGTATTGAATGAAAAAAATCGGTTATTGTACGACAAAAGTGTAATTAACTGTGTGATTATACGGTAGCGTAATATACGAACACTTTCACTGCTCATCGCTAATGAATCGCCTTAAGGAGCAATTCAAATTATGAAAACTAGACATAACACTAATAAACAGAACACGTTAGTGCTCTGGAGGTATTTACGTAGTACGGTGATGAAAATAATATGTTCTACAAGCTATGGGTATAATTGTATACATTTGACATAATATTGTATCGTCAAATAGTTCACGTAACTTATTTTTTAAATAATATGAATGATTATTTTCATAATTTGTTTTGGTTGTATTAAATTTGCATGTGCAAAAAATGTTGCAAACAATAAATATTAATAATATTATATAACAATACATATAAAAATAGTAATCATAGCAGGGGCACACATATTTGTCTTTATTACTAAGTACACATTACTGACTGAATTTTAAATGTTTGAAAGATGGGTATATGCATATTAGGCCTATATGAATTTTATTTGTCACTGAAAAAACGTATTCACCTTTTCTGATCCCCATGTTTTATCTTACATCTTGCCTCGTAGGTTGTTTATTGAGGTTATACAGCGTCAATGTCAACGCTTTTAATTAGTAGCCCGTACACACGACAGTTAGATATAACTACCCTGTATCTGTTCTACCCTCACCCCTTTTCATAACAAGCTATAAACCACAGGGATTCAATTGGATTAAAAAGCAACGATGTAATCATTGTAGTTCAAACCTTAAAATTCTTTATGAAAATTTACAAAAAAGAAACATTCGTTACTTATTTATTTAATAACTATCCTATTTAATTATGAAACTCATTTATTTCAGACCATAAATGAAAATACACATATTTCACAAGAACAATTCTTTTATCTACATCTATCTAATCTAATCTATAATACGCCTATCATACTGACTATTTTATTTAATTATGAAACATTTATTACAGACGATAAATGCAAATGCACACATTACAGAAGGAAAATACACCGACTATGGTCGTAATTAGAATCAGTGTTGATATTTGGTTAATGGTTGGTATGAATGTATGAACCCACGTGTCAGTTTAGCATGTCGAGTGTCAATAGTGTTCGTTAGCCCTACCCTGTTTCGGCTCCGAGCCAATAATCGCATCCCACCTCAACAGTCGCGTGGACAACGACGCAAATACCCCAATACGTCAACCTCGCGAATTAACTAAATAAATTACAATCGAAAGCTAGGTATGTGGAAAGAAAACACTAAACTCGAAATACTCGTTAACTTACGAAACGATACAAGTTTATTTAATTCTCATTCGGCGACGGTTTAGCAACTACTGTATAGGAAGAACATCGCAGGTCCAAGAGTGTGATGGGTCAGGCCAAGGAGGTACACATCCACACAGAAAAGTGTCGCGAAGTTTACCATGAGCGAGGTTGGATCCATATCGGGTAGCAATGACTCACGTAGCTGCAATACGAGTGAATTACAAATGAGGATTTTCTTCGACGGCTGAGCGTAGTCGAGTTGCCTGCGAGAGCTGCCGGCTTGCTCGCTACGTTGTGAAACAAGCGCTCTCACGACCCACTTAGTATCCACCAGCCCACCACCTGGTGATATACCCACGCCCTGCTACCCCCGGGGTGGACGATATACCTCCACCGTCCGCCATACGATACCCCATACAGAGAATACCTCCGAAACACGTTTCAATGGTCTAAATGTTGGGTTTGGGCGTGGGTATGATCAACGTTTTTGGGATTGGTCGCCGCTAACACTGGTTGGCAGCTGATTTCTATGAGAACGTTTGGTATTTTACAGTTTAATCTCAATAACATTCCGTTGCTTCATGAGACTAAAATAATAATGTGACGAGGCCAATGGCGGAGTCGAACACCACAACAATGATAGTACTATACTTATGGTGAAAACACTGTTCGAACACGAAGGTTGTTATGTTTACTCGATTATTTTTTTATATCTCGTCGCAACATCTCAACACTAATAATTAAAACATCACATTTTAAATAATCAACCAAAATAACAGCATTGTGCTAATAAGTGCTAAGCAGTGCTAATAGTTAATATAAATGTATATACTATTATTATTAATACTATACTATCGTTGCCCAATGTCTATTGTTATTATTATTAATATTATTATTATAATTATAATTATTATAATAATAATAATTATTATTATTATTATTACTATAACTATCATTATTATTATTATTATTATTACGCTCAGCATTTTTTTTAAACAATCTTACAACTTACTATATTACACCCCATCCCCTTAGAAAAAAACAGGTGTTATTAATTAATATACCGAATTCAACAATGCATAAATATTTGTAATTGTGGTGTTAATATACTATAATAAGTTATTATAATAAATAAGATCATAGAAAACAATTATTATAAGGTTAGGAAAATTATAAGCCAAAACTAAAAAATGCATTCAAACAGAATTTTGTGCTGTAGTATTATATGCTGTAGTATTATAGTAAGTCTAATTATTGTACCGTGCCCCTGAGGCGAACCTAGAACGTTTGGCTCTGCTCACCGGCACTGTGCAATTGAGCGCAGAACAGAGCAGATATTGGGCCCATCATCATTGCCCGATACGAAGAGGCCAACAGAGGTGGCTCTGTGGTAGCTCGAGGTGGCCGTTTAGATTCTATCACCACTCACCAGTAATCTTACTGAACGGTTGCCTTACTCGCAGTTAGTCTGTCAGTTCAAAAGGGGTAATCAGATTGTGTATAGTAGTAATTCCCACGAATACGGTATTTATAAATTGAATCAATCAAAACGTTATTTCAGCAATTTCTGTTTATAAGTCTATTAAAAGTGTGTTCTTCCGAAAACGAATGTGTTCAATCCTGTTTATTCATACGGGGTTTCAAAAAGGGGACGAGGTGACGGTGCTGATACTGTTTTGAGTTAATTCTTCCAAAATTATTCGATTGATTTTTCACTAACATCTTCCATATCTATCATGTAACAAGCATTATAATCAATCATTCTACAATGGTCACAGAAGAAGAAATTACATTCTTTATAAATTTTTATATTGTGTGGTTGATGATATGACGTATATTTATACACTTAGCATACACTTGTTGAATAACGTTTCACGATTAACATTTCGTCTTAATGTTTACACGATCGTACATATTTTACTCCAGTGACCATTCGTAACCTTATCGTTGGGCAAACTCTCTGTTAGCACCGTCCAATGTTATTCAACTCTACTATACGAACGACGTCTTGCCTCAATATTTTGAAGAGAACGTATTTTGGCTCCACCTGTTTTTGTACAGACTGTACAGGCTTAACGATGAACTACGTCGGTATGTAATTTGGCCGCGCTATCTTAGATTCGTAAAGGTTTAATCAGGAATTCCTTAGAAAATCGCAAACAATACTCTATGTACAAACTTGAATCTATATGTTATGCAGAGACACGAACCCAAGATTTGTAACACAAATTTGAATTCACTCGTTTCGTAGTTGTGATGCATCGTATTTTATAATTTATCTATGATTTTAGTTTTATGAGTGTAACACGAATACTAAGAAATAAAGATACACACTAAATACTTGCCATTTCTGAAATTGTGTGCTATATAAATATGTTGTTATGTGAAAAAACAACAAAGATTCCACATACTTCGGACCCTACAGTAATTGTATGATGCCATCGGATTTTTTTAATGTTATGTGCTACTCACAAAAACAGTTCAAACTCGGGAAGTTGTCATGAAGGCCATCACAACCTTTCATAAATATTACAAAAATGTAATTATTTTTAATTTGACTAACCCAATCTTTGTCTCTGTAGGCATCGTTTCCAAACTATGAGACGTTAATACCAAATACTGAGTGGGTAGACTCTAAATGTGAATTTATTTATTTTTTATTTTATTTTAAATATAATAATCTTCCTCAATTGTGCATGAGGCACGATATCTCTCAATAACTCAATCAGCAATAATGGTCTTTGATCGCGATTGAGTCTGGGTCTGACTGTCTGACATTTCGTCTGTATACCGCCCTCGTATTGCAGTCATTGCAGTCACAAGAGCTTTGATCTAAGTTGGTGGAGTTGCTCTAGAGCCCAATGGAAACTATTCAGAGTATTCATTGTTATTATTATGGTTGTTTAGCGCATAAAAAACTATATAAGTGCGCGATACAAAAAGGATTTGCTTTTGTTCTAAGCTATAATAAATTGATGCCAAAATTGGGCCATGTATTGTAGGAATAAGACTTGAGATTGAGATTCTATTTTGGTTTGGTAAATTTTATTTTTATTGTGCTACGTGGATAGTAAAGAAACAATGCCCGGGAGCTGTTTTAGGACTCAATCCTATAAAGAATCTCATACATGGTGTGTACCTGCGACCATGCACCCGCAATGAAGCATAATTATCGTACTGTACCTTTAACTCACATAATATAATGAAACCCATAAAATTACCACGAGACAGTCGGTAGAAACTCATAATTCAAAATATATTGAAACTGTGGGGTATGTATTGTCACAATATCATGCCACGATTGTTACGGTTCTTGATTTTGTATGGTCTTACGACATTTTATAACAATGGTGGCCTTCTATTTCAAAAGCAATAGTGCTGCGCTCTTGCGCTCTAACGTTCGCATCACCCTCGGTGCCCCGATATGCATCATCAATACGCAAAGGTGTAAATAACTGACTGGTATACCGAGGATGGGTTTTTAGTCACCTGTGGCTGGGACTTCTCAGCATAGGCTTGTACC
This sequence comes from Isoperla grammatica, assembly GCA_945910005.1. Classification (NCBI taxonomy): domain Eukaryota; kingdom Metazoa; phylum Arthropoda; class Insecta; order Plecoptera; family Perlodidae; genus Isoperla; species Isoperla grammatica. The sequence goes on from OX246739.1 coordinate 37,636,346, forward strand.
AGCTGTGTGACAGACATCGTCTCGATTAGCACCATCATTATGAAACATAAACCTTTAATACCAATCAAGCTCGCATAACTTCAATCAGGATTGACGGTGCCTATTCAAAACATTTTGCTAATGATTGGTTTTAACGATCACTACTTTCTTTTGTGCTTATATGACTCGGTCTATAACATTACCTGTGATCAGTGCTAATTTGACATCATCGTTGAGCCATGACGTCACAAATTGTGCCCCAAAGCGATAAGTGTAGCTCCAAGACTTGTAGAGATGGACTCTTGCAAAGTCAACAAGGTGTCTAGCGTTTAATACCTAGAATTAGCAACTAAATTGGCTATTCGATTCGTCCATTGATGTTCCTCTAACGTCTTATTTGACTTGATATAGAGGCTAAACGGTTTATACGGATGGATACATGTTATTATGGAGTCGTATCGAATTTTCAACGATCGAAAGAATCATCTCACGGACAAAATCAAGCTATAGGGAAAATAACTTTTATTTTAGCTACATTTTTCCTCAAGTTTTAATCCGTCTGGCTCAAAGTCAAGATATACCCTTATAAAAACATACTATTTGATCTGCCTAAAAGTACAGTTCATTATATTTTCATCTTTAGATGTTAGACTCAAAATGTTGTCTTCTTACATAATACCAGTATGGCTTATTTTCTACTACACATAATTCACCCCCATGCATTTAGTGTAGCATTTTAATAGAATCTGGACACGCTCAAATCCCTTGGCAACTTGTATTTCTTGAGCTTTCGGTAATTTTTTAGCATATAAATCATTATATAAGAAACAAATCGTTATAGGTTTTTGGACCATTGTTAAAAGAATATATTACGAGTATTGTTTGAATAAATTGTCTTCAAAGAAATTGGAGAAGGAAATTGTAATTGAAAAATTATATTGATGGTTTATGTTTCTTTTTTATAGAGCTCTGTGGTTAGTTAGACAAAGATTGTTTTGTTTCTTTCTTCAACGTGGAGTTTATGCGTGTTTGCGGTTCGATCGAGAATAGAACTCGATTGAGTTCTTTGGCTCAGTTCTATTATTGTCTTCGGTTACTTGTTTTCAAGGAATGTCTCGCCTTTGTTATAAAGAAATAACAATACTCATTATACCCAGGTGCTAGCTATGTTAATAATAGCAATCATTGACTGCCTTCGGGTTTGTTCAGCTTTATTTCATATTGTGTGTTATACTGGTTTTTCTCAACATATACCTAACACATATTTCAAGTTTTTTGAGATGTATAATATCATTTAATTTGATGTCTATTCTTGCATTTTAACACTTATGGACGCAAAAAGTTAATGAATAATGAGGAAAACATACATCGAATATGTGTTAAATTTTCATGGTGCAGTTATTCATATAGCATCATAACCACCTACTTAATTTGTACTATAATAATACCCAGAAAGCTATTAAAACGTGATGTTAATTACATCTTTCATGTGTATCTGGTCAACAGTCAAATGTAGTTATTGTATCACAATATAAACACATTCTTAATTATTTGTAGTGTAAAAAACACCCAGTTTTTGCAGGAATTCTCAAATAGAAAACTAAACGGAAGCTAAAAGTATTCAGTGTATCTACAGTGTAATGATAAAATTAATTATTTTTTAATAATATTAAATTAATTAAAATAATAATTTATAATTAATTAATTAATTTTTTAATTAATTAATATAAAATTAATAGGATATTATCCTATGTATAGTACTGAAACAGTGCAACTTACAAAATACAACATCCTAAATCCAAACAAACATGATTATTTTCAATTTTGTTAAACATAAAACCAAAAAATCAAAAACGCCAGAAACATCGATTAATTGTTTAAAACATAAAAATGAAGTAGTCATTACAGACGCCATAAGTCGGTATTTCAAACAATGAATATGAAAATACAACAGAAAAAGAGAGCAGTAGACATACGCGTCGTGAAAAGCTCTCGTTGAAATAAACCTAACCTAAATAGTGTCCGATAGTCGTGACAATAGGTTGGGTTGTCTATCGAGCACACTATAGGCCTACAATACGAAACTACGGTGTTTGGAAGGCATTGATGCTCTCAGCAGGAAGAAGGTGACCTTCACCAGTGAGTTAACCTAGACCCTCTAACCTACAGAGACCACTGGCTACAGAGAACGAGTGACTAAGAGTACCACGACCATGTACTCGCGTTGTACAAAGAGTACTTACTCACCTCCCTCGGCAACTTGTACACATTATGCAAACAACTATATTTATTAAACACTGATTTAACTATGATAGCCTCGTCTTGAACCCATGTATTATACCGGTGCTTTACGATTCAGCTGTCGACATATGTACCACATGGCGGACTGTGAATATATTTATATCAGTTTAAAGTTAATACATGTTGACAAAAATGTCTGCTGTAAGATGGTACTAGTATACTAACGGCAGAGGGTAGTCTCACTACCGCAGCAAATTAACTTTCTTAGTCACATGTCAAGAACGTTACACCATATTGAAAAAGTGATAATTGAGCACGGTGTGGTTTCGTAAGAACAAGAAGCTGTTCAAAATTTGTTTAAAATATTTTTATCATTACGTGGTTGTTATTGAGAATGTAAGTGTAAGTATATTACGATACACATATTTGAAACTTTTTGAATTCAGTTCGCTTAATGCTTACGAAATAAAATCGTGCTATAATTTTTCCAATACTATATAGCGTTCTCACTGTATAATATGACTAGCGCGATTTTTATAGTGAGAGTACCTTTGTGTGCCCTACTTCACTGAGGGACTTAGTTATAGGTGGAACTCTGCGAGGTACAATCCAAAACTTAGTCTTGTGACTGATGAAAACTTCGAAAAACTATCAGTAATGGTGGAGATCAATCGAGCGACCATCGGCGTTCAAGGATTGTGATAGAATAATTTAAAATAGTGTTCTACGTAAAAAGTGTCCGAGATACAACTGTCATGTGTGTATCTTCGTTTTGGTTCTATTGCTCTTATTAGTGCTTATGGCTGCGTTTGTCGGCGCAGTCCATAACACTGACTCGGTGACTTCAACGCTGGTAAATTTTCAAGGGTCTGTAAACATGAATGGGAGAGTGCACTGCCTTCCATACGAGTATTCTGCTCACATACATTGTGAGCAATAATGTAAATGAAATGTTAAGAGGGCGTTGTTTGTTAGTGTAACCGTGGTGAGTGAGATAAGGTGCCAGTTAACACACCGATCACTATTATACTGCGTTGGTTAAAGTACGTGTTATGAGTGCCAGTCCGAAACTAAACTAGTTTTCGAAAAAAAAAAATGGAATATTAATGCTCCATTGGCGATAATTAGCTCAGTCCAGGTTATAGACGACAATCTTCTCTGATTTAATGAAGCTTGTAAAAACTTTAAACAGTGTGAATGATGCTATTTGGGTTGTTGTGACTGGATGCTTGTTAGGGCACGATAAATTAGCCTGGCGAACGTCTATTTTTAACATTATTCATTCACGTGCCCATGTTTGTGTGACTGATCCAATTTAGGCTGGAATAATGTGTACTTCATTGCTAGGCAACTGTTTATTGGATGCTATTTTCCAGAAGAAAAACAAATTCATAACCGATCAGTTCAGATCATATGTACAAATTGAGTCAGCATTTGGTATAGGATGGGCATTTTTGTAATAATTGTTCTTTTGAGAACTCGAAAAAGCCTGGTGATCAAAGTATTTATAAATAAAAAACAGCAACAATAACATTTGTTTGATGGGTGTCAAACGGCTGGGTAATTAATCCGTAGAGGGAGGACCAACAGCTAGAATGCTGTAAGAGCTGCTGAGCCCTCCGCTCAGTGCTCGCACGAGTGAACAAGAGCGCGTTTAGACCGAAAACGTTTCGACGTTTTGTGTTTGTGTACACATTTTTGTTTATCGTAGATCTACGAGTTCCCAATGAACATAATTACCTATAAATTAGCTAATAGGACTCCTATCCTATCCTGTCACTCCAAGTAACGCTGACGCGGTAACATTACCAACAACGCAAATTTGAGTCACTATTCCAGTAACAGAATTTTAGGGGACATGTAACAATCAAAACGTATTTAATAAAATAATCGAAGGAATTTGGCATTATTTTACTTACTAAAATTTTGGTTTTAAGAGAAACATATAGTCCAAATTGTTCTCCTGATACAAGTTGCTTCTAGGCAGCATTGAAATGCAAATTCTCTTATCGATTCTCTTTTAAGTGATCCGGAATTTGTTCGTCAGCATCGCCCAAGTCGAAGACAATGGCCACATTGTTTCACGTTCAATCTCAATCTTAGATCGACGAAATAGTAACTGGATTCTAAAACTGCGCCAAATTAAATGTTTATACTTTGCTAAAATACTTTCCAAACTTGGTCGCATAACAATATTTCCTAAAGTGAGCAGTAATTACAGAGTCTGACGTTAGGGGCGCCTGGTTTAATAACAGGCAAGGACGCCGTTCACGATGTCGGAGAAATTGCAACGTAATTACATCTTGCATTTCATGGGCGAACCTAAAGGAGTCCGCTCGCTCGAGAGAGCCGAGCGCCAGCCGATGACTCCGTTCTTACTATTTATTTTGAGTCGCAGACATTTTGGGAGTCTACATAAGAGTTCAGACAAACAAAGGGGAAAACCTAGTCAACTCTTTTAAGTCGCATACATTTTGTGTAGTCTTCATTCGAATTAAGACTATACCGAAGCAGTAATAAACCAACATGATCAACGAGCCACACAAAATTACTGTTAATGATATACTATGTATTATTGTTAATTTTCAACACGTTTTAAGTCGTAGGCGTGTTGTGCAACTCAGGACAGTAATTGTGAGGAAAATGCGTTACGTGGCGTCATTTGCGATTCTACTACTTCTGCTATAAACATCTATAGGCTACATTGCTGCCATTTCAATTAATTGTTAAATATAGAATGTTTGAATGAAAGCACATAACGGGAAATAGTTTTTTAATACTTACTACTTATATCAAATAACAATTCAATTCTACCATCGATTGTTTGAAGTGAAACCGTTACTTTTACGATTTGGTTTTTAATGTATTTCCTAATATTTGGTCAAAGTATTTTTGTTATCTTTATATTATGCTGCGACATATTGTGTACAAATATGGCACATGTATTTTCTCAAATATTTGTAAAACTGTATATTAAACGTGTAGGTGATTATGTGATTCGGACAGGTATACACGTCGCTCAAAATTTGTGCCTTTGTATCAATCCAATTTCTAACATACCAACACATTGAAAACCCATTAAATGATGGGAATCGAACTCGCATCCTCTCATCAGAGAGTCAATAACTCAAGTCGCCAAGGGAGAAAGTTTGAGCAGAAGCGCCGCCACATCCGACCAAGACCTGACCCACTGTTGAGCGGGTCAACAGCAAAACAAAACAATTTTAATGAAGGTATTATTCAACTTCAATTAAGCTAGCTATGGATCCTGTAATTTGTTCTCAGAGAGATGATTGGCAAGTGGACGGGCCGAGCCGGCAATCATGTAATGAACATGCGAGGGGTATGACGCGCGCTTCACGCGTTTAGCTGCTCAGCGGCTCTTGGGTGGCAACAAACAGCGCGCGCAGAGCTTTAGTTTTGACCCTGCCAGAGTAATAAGTATAGTAATGTGATAACAACAATAATAATAATAATAACAATAATTATAATAATAATAATTATAATAATAATAATAATAATAATAATAATAATAATAATAATAATAATAATAATAATAATAATAATAATAATAATAATAATAATAATAATAATAATAATAATAATAATAATAATAATAATAATAACAATAAAAGTTATAAAAATAGAAAAATCATAACATTAATAAAAATAAATATAAATAAATTGTGATAATAATTATAATATTAATGAAAATATAAACAATAATAATGATAATATAACTTTTTTAATGTATTTCATTATACTCATGACAGAGTCATGAATCATTCATAAATCTGGATAACATTTCAAAACTTGAAAGGTTTTTATGAATCCACCGATATAAAAAGCAATACTAAACAATTCGATAATGACAAATTAAAAGAGAAAACTGTGTCCCCCTCTAGTAAACCGGTCACCCCTTGTACAAACTAGAGAGGCACTTGAACTGACCATGCAGACAGAACACATCTGTGCCATTACACATTACACAATACTACATCTTCGTCAATTCGGCGGCATCGGCACCAATTAAATATCTATCCCGTTTAATTTGGAAAAGCCCACATCAATTTACTAACTTCGACACATTCGTTAAAACGAGCTTTATAAAGTAAAACAGGTCCGCCAATCTAGACCACACACATTGCGGCTATCTACAACACTGAATGCAGGTCGTTTTTTGTACATTTGTGCATCAAGTGTCACTGTTCCATAATAGCTAATCAATTATATCTTTAATGCGGCTCTAATGAATACGTCTAAATGGTTTTTTCCATTCATATTTCAAAGCCAGGGCGTAATTGCATATTAGCTTAATAACCGTAGGCTGGTAGTGGATAGCTTAGATCGGAATCACATCGTGTTTACAAGTTAATCGCGGTAATCTCATTCTCTTTACCCACGCGACTCAAGAAAACAGCTTCCGACTATATCCATCATTACGCTACCCACTCGATTCAATTAATCGAATTTAAATCAAACAACCCATAAACAATCTCGCTACGAGTAATTCTTTGATCTGATGTAATTATAGTAAAAGACCTATCATTTGACGGGCGTGGCATCCCCGCATCAATACGTTCGGCCAATGGGCGACGATTTACTCTGCATTCGATCTATCGTTACATCTTGACGGTCCTCCGCGGGCTGGATCCATGTCGGCTTATCATTAGCACAAGCATTATCCTCTAGCTATCGGCTCGAGATACAATAACATGACCATCTGTCATGGTGTTTCTTCGTGACGCAGCCACAGTCGTCTCGATTCGCCTCATTACTTGCACAAGTGTTACTAACGGCGCAGAACCTCACGTTCAATAGGATTGTTTGAACAGTTTGAGTAGCTGTGCATTGTAACACCTGATATATTTTATAACGTAGAAATAGAAAGAGGAGATTGTACTTTGATGTTAGAAATTGGCGTGCGAAATGTTTTAGCATTTCTCTTTTGATGTTATTTTATTACATGACTATGTTGATTATTATCAATTCAATTCATACAACATTTAACTACCTTGATCCCCATATGAGCATAATTTGACAATTAAGCTGCATTTTTCCATAAAAATGTTACTTGACAAATTAATATTAAGAAACGACTGTTCACATCATTAAATTCTATGTTTGCCTTAATATGAAATATATTAATTACTATATTGACGCCTATATATATCATCAAAATCAAGTACTGGTAAATGTTTCGATTATAAATTATTATTTTTTTCACAAGACGATAAAATTAATGTATTTATTATGATTTATAATGACTATTTACATCACTTTCATACATTTTGAAAATGTACACCCTTATTATTTTGTTTTCGTATTGTTTCATCATACTACAAGTGTTATTTGCGCGGTGAATAATTGTTCTGGCCTGTTGATACATCTCAGACCAGGCGATGTAACCGGGTTGAGCGTTAGGCCCTTCCAGACGGCCGCTCGAGTCAGAAGTAGAATGTGAGAAGCGAAATGTCTGCCGGAATAAGACACAGGTTTATGGTTGTCAATCCAAACACTATCTCAGCTTGGGGTCTTGTGTTTTTGTCGTGTTGGTACCGGCTCGGTGAATGCTCTCAATTCGCGTCGGAAGGTGTTATTATTTCGCGGTGGGGCCGGCATGTTGGGAGGGGGGGCAAGGTCGGCAGAATCGTGGGCAAAAACGGGACCCCGGGCAATATGGTGCAGATCGAGAGTTGCAGAGCGGGACATTAAAAAATTCTGCAGTTTTGCATAAAAAATAAGGGGGAATGGGCTGTGTCAGCTAGCTTTTATAGTAGATATACTAAGGCCCGGTTTTCCAATCGGTCATTAACGGGGCCTTTAGCTGACGGTCCGTTATCTGCATTGGGTTGTTGGGCTACAGATTATGGACCGTCAGCTAACAGCCCCGTTAACGATCCGTTAACCGATTGAAAAACCGGGCATTAGAATATTTGCAACCCAATACTTTATAGAAAGATGACGTAACGGCAAAGTTACCGCGCAGTGGCCGAAGCCGTTACCCGATAAAACTATATTCCTTCGTTCTTTCATAATCATGGATAATGGATATCACTATCATCATCTTTATTCTTTACCGCCTCAAAACTACACTGACGCAGGCATGGTTATGGTTGCAGTCAAAATCAGGCAGTGGTCATTAAAGTGGGTTAGTAAGTAAATAAGTAAGATTATTCTCCGAAATAAACCAAATGTTGCAGTACAGTAGTCCTAAAACCATCGTGGTGTTTGCAGTATTATAATATGGCAATATTACCAAAGAGGGATTATCGTCAGAGATACCAAAGGCTCAGAGCTACAATATTGCACAAATTGCATCCATAATTGCAATAATATTCAGCGACGAAATTACCCGTATAATTAACAATATTCTTTCATATGCGGAGGCCGCAGTAGAATAATACACAATTTACCTAGAGTGTAATAATTTAATAATTCAATTACGTGGATAGTATTGCATGATTATGTACAACATCAAATGCATCGTATCCTATAATGTGCAATCTCCATCTCTCCTGTAGAAACCCGTCTATCCACGTGTGAAGACACCTTAATAATATCTACTTCTCATTATTAATAAAAGTTGTAATGTAATTCTAGGATTCATATTATGTAGTGAATGTAGAAAGATATTTTGTATAGGGATCGTTTATCGGCCACATTTTTGAGGCACGAATTAATAATAACAAATGTATTGAAACACGGGATCGGGAATAATAAAGTAGAACCAGACCAAAATTGAAATATTTGCAACAGACAATTCTGGATAAGCGTTGAACGAAACGACTGACAGAAAATGAGGCAGAATAGAGATCTCTTCAAAATGAACTCACGGATTGATAGTTGTGATACCATGGAATTCAATTGTAATATGAAACGCCCTATATAGGCACTCTCTATCCAATACACCATATTTGCTGAAGGAGTTGATACTGTATTGTGTGATTATACGCAACGTGAACGCACTTTGATGTGTTTTCTGATAAATTATATTTTGGTTTGACCACGTCTTTATATGCCTCTACAATACCTCAGATGTACATTTCTTCCGGTTTGGTTTGAATACCACCTCATTCTTCACGAATTGTTTCTCACCCTCTTGACTCCCGACCTCAGAAGCTATTTTGTTTGGTTTCGATATTTCGTTATTGTTCTATTGGACTGGTTCCGCCCCAGCGTTCGGTAAAAACTCACACCAGAACCAGATCCATTCCCATATATACCGACCGAATGTTGCGGTTACAAACTTTGCGGTATGGCTTGGCGCCTAATTGAATCGCAATTTGCCATTTCGTGCAGCTGTAAATCGATTATTGCCGTATTGAAATCAACGAAATTGATAGCGGCTTTTTACTATCGCATGTTATAGTGTGTTGCCCTAGGCGGGTTAGACGTAGAACGGGTTTCTGAATTATGCACTCAACTTAAAATGCATTTAGGGATTTAAGATGGTAATGTCTTCAACAACTCGTCGTTGTAAATTAAAATAAACGCTATTAAACAATGTCGTTGCTGCCAATAACGTGTATACCCTCTCTCTCGCACTTTCTAATTCAATGTTTGTTCTTTGTCGTCACCGTAAATGATGTTATTACTGTAATTCGTGTGGACGCCTCAGTAGCTATGTACTTGTTAAATGGCAAGTGAACACGATAAAATCATTGCCACTCCCTCTCAACAAATCGGCAACTCCCAAGTCCCTATACTTGCAATAGGCCTACAGCGACGTACCAGCTACTCTATGTTTACTTCTATAATAGTCTGTATTTATTGCCATTTGAATTATCACTACTGTCATATTGTAAAACATGAATTTCTCAATTAAAATATAATTGTTAGTGTGGCCATCTTTATATAATATTGCCCTGTCATGTTCACATTTCTACAATCATTGAGGCCACCTGCACAGTAGTTTTGATTTAGTTGTTCAAAACGTATGATAGCTTTGTTGTGATTGATAGTAACTGTTGTATTTATAGTACGGTCATATTTCTATGTTAATTGTGTTTAAAATAAAATAATTATACATCTTATAATATGTTTTAATTTACAATTAGTTCCACGAAATGGAATCTAAGCTCTGGAAATCTCGATTATGTTTTTTTTTTGCCACTGTTAAAAATACTGTTACTTACATTCGTTGTGTCACAGAACCTTCATGTTTCGAAAATGAATTGGTTAATAGATTCCTTAATAATGTAAACATAATTGGGTAATGGGTACTGGAAAATTATATCAGAATGATAAAAAACGTGCAAAATCTGGGCATGCTGACTGGCGTATTTTCACTCAGCACTTGTCATAGAACAGCTGCTTCCTAATGACGTCATGCAGAAGACTTGACGACACGAAATAATATTATAATAACTTTAGGTTCCCGCTGACGAACTTCTCGTGGCCTTCTTTTCGTTCTTAAGACGGCTCTCTGACTTATTTGTTTAGATTAGTATTTCTATTGTTGATAGCATGTAAATATTTTGAAATCTGTATAAGGTACACATCATTTCGAGCCGAGGAATAGTTATTGTTTTCACTGATATTGATGTAGTCTTGCAAAGCGCTACAACAATACAATTAGACAAATCATAAATATACACGTTCATAACACGATAACCATTTATAACCTGCAGGAAAATGAAATCAATTATGCAACATCATAAAAAAATTAACCTACTCTTTCTTTTTGATGTTTTATTCCTGCGTGTATGTAATAAACATTTAACTGGCTGCTACGTGATTTTCATTGTTGATGTATCCATCTCAATTTTCTTTGGTCATAATACTGATTAACAATTTAAGATACTATCTCTGAACAGGTTTGATTTAAAAACATGATAAGATAAATTATAGAACCATGCAAAGTATGCAAGTAGTGCGCCACACGCCGGGACGTCGGTCCCTTGAGCTACGAGCAGCCATCATATATACCTGCCACGACCTCTCTTTGAGCTCCGAAGACCCTATGGAACGAATGAGAATTCGGGGTCTTTAATTTGTAGATTATCTGTTACTAAAATAAATACAATCATATATTTATATTTATTTATTTTTGTATCCACTCAGTAACAAGAACTGATTTTCTGGGGGGGGGGGGGGGACATTATGTCATTTATTATGTGTTCCGTTGCTATGACGGCTCCAAAGTCATCGATTACGTATACATTAGTATCACAAATTCAATTGAACCCAGTTTCAGAATATAAAACTGGAAATCGAACCCTGGAAATCATACCCGCACGACCAACTATAAACAAAAAATTAAAAAAAGCAATGTCTTATAAAATAGTATTGAAAATGGCAGTAATTCATGCAAAGTACCCCAGGGCGCAAAGTGACAAACCTGGCCCCACGAACACAAACAACTCAACGTTGTTTGGACACCCACACCTCGCTTGACGGACCATCACTGACCGGTCGGTCCTATACAACCCAGTGTTATTCGGTCCCCGGGTCCCAAAACGGTCCCACATTCGCCCCGTTTTGCGCCACCCCGCTTATTTCCCCGTCCAGCGACCATATGGTCGGTGACACTGGGCGCTGCGACCTAGGATAGCGCGACCAGTGACAGATGACGTACCCGATGGCAAGGAGAGCGAGAGAGCGAGAGAGACAAGAGATTTCACGATGTGCCTGCGGCAATCAGAACAGTGAACACTACTTTGCTTTCGACCATGCGAGTTTCTACGCGCGTATCTGCGTACCTATGTGTGGTGGGGGTGGAGTCAATTTAGTCGACGTCAAGATTAAATTAAATACCATTGAATACAGCTACACCTTCGTGTAATGGGAATGTTAACATTGCCGCTAGATAGGCTATTCGTATCCTGATTGTGATTTACATTACTCGACGATCATAGATCTGGATGTTCTCATTTTCTTTAAACTGTTCAATGATGGTAATTGGTGAATCGTTTCCATCTGTGCAGACCAATGCCTGCCTGCCAGGTATAGTACTCTCGACCAAGGAAGCACGTAAGAGAGATTACTGTTAATATTAAAACGATGTGAAACTACTGTTTTAATCATAACTCAATAACACGTAACATCGAAAAAGTGAAAACCGGGCTCAATTTGGCTACTTACTAAATACTACGTGAAAAATATTTGCAATATTGTAATTATCATCAGTGTTGCTGTTTCAAATTGACTCACGTAATTTAGTAACTTTGGACAAGTTTTCAATTAATTCGAACCCAAATTAAGCCTTGTTTTAACTTTTTCGATGTGTTGTAGCATTATTGAGATATAATTTAAAAAACTATAATTTCAAACGTTTTGAGGTATGTGGTAGACTTTCCTGTCATGCAGTTTCCCATTTCTTCACACTGAAAGCATTAGGTGTATCTTCAAACTTTGTATAATTGATAACAAAAAATACATTAATATACGAACAGTCACAGATGTTCGATAATATGTTGCAGATTTTATGTAGTTGTTCCATGAGACAAATTAAAAATGCACATTTTTGGACGAATTGAAAAAATTAAAAATAGTGGAATTACTATCTATATACTTATCACGTATATCTCAAAGAATTTTTGAACATGTACACTCCATTTCCGCTCCGACGTCAAACATATAAACTTGTATCAACCATGACCTGCTGTCAGCGGTGCTCGGTGGTGCAACGTGTGTATTGTCAAGAAAGCAAGAGCAGTAACATGTTATCTTCATATCGGATAGGCAAAGGATGATAATATGATGGTATAGCAGCCCTTCTCGGGCTCCATCTTGCCCGGCCGGCAGGCAGACCCTGTTCCAAGAGTCCTCACCTCGCGAACAACTGCAAATTACATAATTTCACACTTGCACACTTGCACCTCACTCCTTGACAGGCAATCGCCAGGGCAATCAACAATTTGTCAACAACTCCGTCACGAATCAGGTCTTGCTGATTTGAAACTTGGGCGCGCCTTCAAATGTAACTGGAAGATTGAAGAACCGAGCTAACCGACGTTAGTAGGGTGATAGATTGTCTTTCTCCATCATAATATTATACTCCGCCCTGGCAGAGTTTCTTTCCCTACCCTGACATCACACTAACCCTATGGCAGATTGTCTTTCCCCATCACACATTCCCATATCACATTACACCATGGCAGTCATTCCTCACCAGGACATCATACTCCACCCTGATAGATCGTCTTTCGGCCACCCTAACCCCGCATCATTCCCTGGCAGACTGATAAAGATAGGTCGTATCTATTGGGTATAGTTCGTCAGCATGGCTAATCGTCTGTTTATACGACTTCGAGTGCCAGAACATTAGCAATCATGCATCGTTTCCCTCACCCCCGCCAGGTTCTCCAGTGTGGTGATCGTCGCCGCCAATTGTGTGATAACTAATATGGTGGGACCGGGCGTGAATCAGATTATCCCGATATCTGCATGCACAAGTTCTCTTCGTGTTGATTTAGAATACTAAGTATTTTTCGATCAAGATAAGTTCTGGCAAAGAACTAGCTAAAGTGGCCAGGGAGTATTATTCCAGAATTATTAGTGACCAATTAATCCTATACACTTAACGTCATCGCCATGTTCACGAAGGAAGGTACTAAAAATAAGAATCCGATAATTGCACATTAGCAAGTTCCAGATGTCATGTACCAGTAGAGTACGCAAACATTTGCTGATAAAATGCCGATGGTTATGGTAGTTTAACTCGGGATGTCGCAGCTTCAACCTTCTAACCCAATGGATTTTGCATAAGGTTTTCTTCTACATTCATAGTTTGACCATATGATTGAGTCTCACTAACAACCCTTGGACGCAAGGAGGTTGTTTTGTGGTTGTTCCTTTCCAAAGTACGTCACTCCCCAATCGGAGGTTTGGTAAACCTCAAGGAGATCGACCAGCCCCTACCAGAGGATGTACGGACCTTAGTGCTTGTCCAACTATCCCATAGCCTGAATGGGCTGAAGACAGCAAGTTAATCACCTGCCCATGTTAGGTGGGTAAAACCAATAACGAAGATTAAAAATTAAAATGTTATCGCACCCAAAGCCGGGTCAAGGTCGTTGTACTTTAATAACGGGTTTAACAATGTATGAAACTGGACGTCAAAGATGGACAGCGCTGACGTTCAAACTAAAGGATTTACAATTAACGGTTCTATTATAATCTCATTCAAACCAGTTTTAATTTAATTTATTATTCATTTAGCATAAAAAACTGCTGGATAAATAATCAGCTATTTTCTTGCGTCGATTTCGTTGATTCGTACTAATTCCATAAGTGATACAACAAACCACTAACATAATATGCAAAGTTAGTACAGCAAAAACTTACAACTAACTTAATTTTAATGAAGTTATTAAACAAGATGGAAATTAGTGAACCAATGGGCAAACAGAAACATTCACAACATTTTAAGTATGGTTCACAACATTTCGAGCATGAATGAAAATAAAGGGAACCTTCTTTGAGTACGGTATCGATGTTTTATGACAATAAAATAAATGAAAACGTTACAATTTTTTAATTAATCCATGGTAGAAAATAAACAATTACTTAACGGAAAATTTCCTCGCTCCTCCATACAGATATTTTGTAGACCTAGTGCATGTGCGTGCGTATGGTTGTCTACAATACAAGTCTTGTCCACTCTCCCAGGTAATGTGATATTGCGATGCTGATAACAGGAAGCCTGACAATATTAATAGGCCCACTCACAGAAGTGGTGGACATGTACTATTCAGACTCTGTAGAGTTGGACAGAGTTTAATTGGATGAGCGAACAGTCTTGTTTCCGCATTCAGGCTTTGGCAACCTGTGGCGGCCGTTCTAGACAGTGCGCAGGATCGAGAGTGGGTCTCCTGAATCTCTCCTTCCTTCTAATTTTGTGTGTCCTTCCCGTTGTGGCAGCGTTGCGCGGTTCGGGCCCGAGGATGAAATAAAGATATTATAATTCTGGATTATTTCCGAACGTGAGTTAATGTTGTGTACATTTAACTTCTATCCTACATACAGCAATGACGCTGTATTTTGCACATTAAAAAACGCAACTTTAATATCTATACAATGCAAAATATGTTACAAAATGTAGTAATAAGTTAGAAATGATATAGAATGTTTACAAAATATCATTACAAAATAAAGATGTATAAAATTAATAATAAAAAATCAATGAAAATCACAAACAAAATATAATTCAGATAATAAAATAAATATTTCGTTAAATAATTATATACTAATAACGTTAACAAAACCACATATAAACACACATGGATAAGGGTTATTTATGTGTTCATTACTTTGTGTCTCATGGGGCTAGTATAGAATGCCTGTGCCAACCTGTATGGCTCATACATGGTTGTTTGTGTACTTATACCTTTGGGGTCAACGCGGGGCTTGGGTTTTCCCGAGTAGATTAATATACATTCTAAAACGTTTTCTCTTTTTTCTCTGACAGAGAAGAGAACCCGGGTCCACCGCGATTATATATGTACTGACACTCCAAACATCTGAGCTCATCGAGGCCACAAGACGAACTCTTTCTCAATTAATGTTATTGTCACAGATTTTTGTACATATGATGTCTTGAGCAGTCATGTTGCAATCATTTGATGTCATAATTTACCAACGACTAAAGAAGTACCATAGGTTAACTAATCACTGTCTCAGCTGTCACCAATGCTGCGGGAATTATCATAATATGTGTGTTTGAAACGAAAGACTATACGGATACAGCTGAAGGGATAGAAATAGCATTGACAAATTATGGTTCGACTAGAATTCAAATTCAGATCATTCGGCTTTACATACCGTACGATTCTGTTATGCCAATATAATCTGGATAAATAAAATAAACATAAAAGCATAAGAAAAACGAACAAAAATATGCAATCCAATGATGTTAACCCTCCCCCCAACTACGGCGAGGGTTCAGTGATCCTGAAAACGCCCAGGGAATTACGGACCATCCGAATCCGAACTTAGTTTATTCGCAGCCGAGTTGAAGACAAGCTAGTTCTCGAGGCAATGCAAATACCAGATTTGATACGGTTACCGATCCCTCAGTATACGGGTGGTTATATGTTTTCGGTTTCCGCTTCGGGTTTTTATTGATCTTAAAAATAGACTTTGATATATTAATGAACCATTCGGTTTAATATTGCAGCGGCATTCCATTTGCAAGAGGAACGGAGTCGTTCTTGTTACGAATTAAAATCCGTGTCTCGTTTTATAGGTATTTTAGAATTTATTTCCAAAGATGAAGTGAAACATTGGCATACTTCCTAGACCTAAATCTTTGAAAATTTAAACATCTCCATTACAAAGTTAGCCCGTTTTGTACACAAAGCCGTTTTCCGTTTTATTCACATTCGGGATTTGAATTAAATCTGTCAATATATTACTACAATGTAGGCTTACACGTAAACGCTGACTTTGGAGCTGTCATATAGCAACGAGGCATATTGTAAGTTGTCACTGGTGTAATGTCTCCCACTAAAAATCATTTCTCGTAACAGTTTGGCTAGAAAATAAAATGTTGCCTTTATTTTTATTTCTTATTTATTTATGTAGTTCATTTTTTTGACATATTTATATTTATTTAGTGTTTATGAGTCGCTGCCAAATCTTCACACAGAATCTTCCATTGCTAAATTATCATGTGTACACATCACTCCCTGTATTCATATTTTTTACATTTTCCGTCAGAATAATTTCCTTTAAATTGCTTGATTTTTACCTCCACATGTGAAACTTTGTATATACATTTTACTATATGTACCGACTCTAGCTGACTGATTGATTGTACAGACTTAGTTTGTAACCATCTACTGTGCCCGCCTAATCGACCACCACGACCACTGCGCCGACAAATAAGTCTCTATGTAACCTGAGTAAGTGAATGTTTATATAAAAAAAAACTTTCAAAAACCATTCAAGCGTTTGCCTGTGCCACTGTCGATCATATTTATTGGTGCGAAGACTTGCTAGACATCAAACTGGCGCTCTGTTCTTTCGGCAATCAAGGCCCATTCTACGTTCTGCAGTAGCCCTCCTGTCAATAGTGTTTAATCAAAGTAGCTGTTTCGTCTCCGCTGAAGACTTGTACAGGAATGTAGCCTTGGTTTTTGTTGCACTTCCATCAATGGCCCCATTCTCGTATGTTGAGATTTTGCCTGCGTAGATTAGCAGACTTTTTATGTGTATATATAATAGTCGTGACGTCTTGCGTGATCGTGTCATTAATGACCAACATTTTTCTTTTTATAAGGCGTCATATTTATATTGTCAATATTTTAAAGAGGATATTGACTTTAATAAATGCGGCCTCATTTTCCTCTTCATTGTTAGACTTTAAAGGACGTTGCTGAAGTGACAACGGTAAACTAAATGATCGGCGCCAACGCCAACTAGACCAACGTGAGGTTGTCTCGTATGCTCTCGTATACGCATACAACGTATTAAGAGACGCCAGAAGTTAGAGACGTCTCTCTTTAACTCAAATAACAAGGCACCCTAAACCCTAATTTGTATTACAACATTTTGAATTAATGCGAGTTTTGAAGGAATATCGCATTCAAATGATTGTGATGTCTATAAAATTGTGACATAGAGCGGAGAGTCCTAAATACTCCCATATTCACTTCGCGGTAATAATTTCTGTAAACTCCGTAAATAGGAAATAATTGATAACTGACATCAATGATACAAATCTGGAAAAAATATACGAAGCCATCTATTGAACTTTAATTTGTCTTCTGTAAATCGGTTGAGCATAATTTGAGATTACTGCAAAACGCAATATTGATGGTAATATACGCCAAAAAAGTTTTGCATTCATAACTTAAAGGTAACACCATTTGTATGGATGTTTTTTTTGAACATAATTCGTCAGCAGACGATCGATACATTGCGAGTGAAGAAGCCCTCAAACAAACATAGTACACCGCTAAAATTAAAACCCCGCGAAATCTTTTGAAATTCGAACATAAGAGAATGGTATAAGTTTCGCATCAATCACTTTATACTAATTCCAATCATGATGCGCATACAAATAAGCGAATCACGAGTCATTTAGATGTTATCAAACGGAAACCTCGGTGTATCCAATTTGATTAGTGAACTGCTTTCGTTGAGTGGGCTTCAACTGTATGTACAATTCTCCGTGTTGGCAAACATTCAACAGTTTCGGGGCCGTGGGATTATCACTGGGACCTCTACAGCTACAGGCTACGTTGCGTTGTACTGACCTGACAGTCAGTTATCAATTGTCTTGATTGTCATCCAACCGTCCCTTGCAAGTTTGGCAGCTATAGAACCGTCCCTTACAAGCCTGGCAGATCCCCGTGTTGGCAAACTCAACAGTTGCGGGGCCGTGGGATTATCAGGGGACCGCTACAGCTACAGGCTACGTTGCGTTGTACTGACAGTCAGATCTTAGTTGTCTTGATTATCATCCAACCGCCCCTTACAAGCATGGCAACCAGAACCGTCCCTTACAAGCCTAGCAGATCCCCGTGTTGGCAAACAGTCAACAGTTGCAAGGCCGTGGGACTCTCACTGGGGACCGCTACAGCTACAGGCTACGTTGCGTTGTACTGACAGTCAGATCTCAGTTGTCTTGATTGTCATCCAACCGTCCCTTACAAGCCTGGCAGCTATAGAACCGTCCCTTATATCAGCCTGGCAGATCCCCGTGTTGGCAAACAGTCAACAGTTGCAAGGCCGTGGGACTCTCACTGGGGACCGCTACAGCTACAGGCTACGTTGCGTTGTACTGACAGTCAGATCTTAGTTGTCTTGATTGTCATCCAACCGCCCCTTACTAGCATGGCAGCTATAGAACCGTCCCTTACAAGCCTCGCACATCCCCGTGTTGGCAAACAGTCAACAGTTTCGGGGCCGTGGGACTCTCACTGGGGACCGCTACAGCTACAGGCTACGTTGCGTTGTACTGACAGTCAGATCTTAGTTGTCTTGATTGTCATCCAACCGCCCCTTACTAGCATGGCAGCTATAGAACCGTCCCTTACAAGCCTCGCACATCCCCGTGTTGGCAAACAGTCAACAGTTGCGGGGCCGTGGGATTATCACTGGGACCACTACAGCTACAGGCTATACGTTGCGTTGTACTGACAACAGATCTCAGTTGTCTTGATTGTCATCCAACCATCCCTTGTAAACTTGGAAGCCGCTAGAACCGTCCCTTTAGATTTTCCATTTGTTTGACGGCCGACCCTATTACTATAATCATCAGTTACATGTCTCGATAGTCGATAGCGCCATTGACAAACTAAAACCGACCCTAATTTCCTATCCGAGTTATGATAGTTACTCAACGGATCATTTACAAACATAGAAGGTGTTGGATGGAACCGTTCCTTAGAATTCCCATTTGTTTTGAAAGCGGCCCATATACTATCCTATAACCATCCGTTTCATGTCTTAAAAGAGCCCTTGACAAAACGACCCTGAATTTTTGTCACCTTAGTCTTTATACATACACTGTCATCCATAAGAACTTGTCTCCTGCTCTTGATCAATTAATGAGCCCGAACTTCCATTCATCCGTCCCCTGATAGACACAAATCACTTCATATTTCCAAGTTCCAGTTACTCTCCCTTGATAGAATAAAAGCAGTCCATACATTCAGTTACATTTCGGAGCATGAGATGACAGCTGTCAAACTTTATTACTTAACAGTGATCCTGACACCTTTTCCTAGCACCATTCATGAAAGCATCGGCCCTCGTACATTCCTTCCCAGCTATCCAAACACCCTATACCTATAGTTAGTCACCTGAAGAGGGGCACATCTGGTAAAGCTGGTGTGCACCCTATAATGGGTATTCCTACAAACAATTATTATTATTATACACCCACTTTAATTCCAGCCTGTGACGTAAGACCACCTATAACCTACAGCCGTGACCACCACGAGGCTATAAGTACAGAGCCACTACACCGAGTCCTTGTTACCTCGTTTGGGCTGGGCCTAAGCACTAACCAGATTGTGTAATCTCGCTTATCCACTCTGTTCGCGTGCTGGGCGTATACGTGTTAAAGTAGACATTTATGGCGTCTAACGACGAATGTTTAGTTATAAGGTATTTTGAAACCCATTTGTCATTAATCGGTGACAGACAAAGAAGAATCACCTGCCTTGCGGAACACCCGACCGATTTCGGTCTGTTAAAATTGTTTTAAATGGTTTCAAATATTGTCTCAAAAGAAAATCAAAATTTGTCTACCTATATATAGAGAATTAAATGCTCTTTCTTATGAATGGTTTTTTATTTCAATATAAATACTTCCCTTTTGCAGATGTTCTTAATTAGGTTTGAAAGGTGTCCAACAACATCACATTAAAAATGTAATTTAATATCATCTGAAAAACGGAAATATTTATTGGAATAAAAAAACCATTCATAGGAGAGAGCACTAAATTCCCTACATAATGATAAATGTTTTCATTTTGGACAATTTAAACACATTTTAATGTAATTACATACCGATATCGGTAGTTCCGTAGACAAGGAAAGACATTAAATATCGATCTTTGATTGGTTATCGCTCACTCGTCGATGGAGTTCGAAGCCTACAGGGTTGGTTTAGTCACTTTAAATTAAAGTCCCCCACTGCAAATCAGTTTAGTTACTGAGTGGGTAGACTCTAAATGTGAATTTATTTTATTTATTTTTTTATTTATCAATTAAATAATTAATATAGACAGGAAAACAGGAGTGGCTTGTCCCCCCCCCCCCCATTCACTCTCTCTATAATAATAATGAATGTAATGCATATACGTGTAGTTATACTTATATTATTTGTGTATTTATTTTATTTAAATGAAAGGCATGCGTGTATGGCAAAGCGCTCTATTTAGCCTGTTAAACCGTACAAGAAAAATCAAGTCACACAGAGTAAATACAAACAAAATTATCATAAGTATATAGGAGTACTCGTGTGCGATCTTTAAAATCCCAGCCATGCTACAATCACTATCAAGTCAATGTATTGACCTGCAATTGCAGTCAGTGCAATGGTTCGTCTCAAAGGTTATATAAGATTAACAGTTGCTATTGCACCACGCAACTGTAGGCATGTGTGCGACAAACAATTTTCTCAACAATTTGCATCTAGCATAACTGAGATATTGCACCAACTGCAGGCGACACATTCTGTTAATTAAACGGCTGTTAGTGCATGAGAATTTATCCTCATCTATTAGCCTACAAGTGAAGTGAACTTTACCATGGACTCAGACAAGTGCAGGATTGTCCGTAATGGAAGTGACCAACGTGTTTATTTGTTTTGAATGACGGCGTCGTGGTCGCCATCGCTATATCTGGACGCATAAGGCGCGCATTCATGACACAGACGACGCGGATGTTGTAAACTGGACTGATGATCCATTGCTACTCATACAAACAACATATTATTACCATGGTGACGTACACAGCCCACATCTAGAGGGAGTCTGCGTGGACGGGATTACGCATAAGAGCTCCGGATTAGGAGCTACGCTACATGTGTGTGTACGTGTGCGTGTGAACGGCGTACGCGAATCAAAAGGCTTGTTTATAGGATGATATACGTCATTGTGACGTTTGTACAAAAGCCGCTGTGTGTTGTCTAAGGCGGATGCAAGGTACATCAATCCCCTGGCGGAGGTTTGCTAAACGACCGACCTTGGAAGGATGTTAAGTCGCGATATTAGGCCCTCTACTACTAAGCGATAATCAAGGTTTCTACTTTTTACAGTAAAATACTCGGTAATATACCAATTAATAACCATCACGCGGTTTCATAAAAACTGATAATCATGGGTTAAACAAATTTCAGAAATTGTACTCGCTAATTGTTATTATTTTAGAAGCTACTAAAATAATTTGTCATTAGTTTACAAAATTGACAAATGACACTTCTATTTTGTTTGTATCTGTTATTGCGTTATTGTTTTAAATAATCTAATTTTAAACAATACTCAGTGGCAAACGATATGGTGTTTCTTGTATGGCATATAATTTAGGTACTGATGATATTTGATACGATAGATTACGGTAAAGAACAAATTATAAAATCCATGCAATGGTCATGAAAATTTTATTTTCTGGGTTTACATTACACCAAATACCTTACTACAACCGATAGGTTGTATACTAAGGTATTTGACTATACCCTGGATACCTTTTTGTTATCGATCTTCATACGATTTATTGTTGAAATATTTCAGATATCGTTTGATTGGCAGTGACTGATTAACTAATGTAATTATACGAAAAAGATAGGAAAACGTCTTTTATCGCGTCCACATTCCTTTATGATATCATTTGCACATGCTATCATTTTTCCTATTTGCTAATCTGATAACGAATCTGAACCCACAGAAGCTCCGCCAACAATAATAACACTACAATAATACATAAACTGTGACTAGAGCACAGAGCGACGATTCTGCCTCTATTATCGAAGTGTGTCTATCGATTGTAAACATCAATGTGTACAACAAAGTAGCCACCTCGTGACATCTATCGAAGCCCGGACTCGCATTCAACGACAACTACGACACCGACGGTGAACTGAAAACAACAATATTAAAACGAGAACATAAATGTTCAAATGATATATAATAACGATTGTAATCTTAATTAGGGTAGTTACAACTTTGAGAGATGTGGCAGTGGCACTGTGAAAATTAATTGTGTTATCAAGTGGTTTAATTTTTAATTGAGATCATGATTGCAGCGTTCTCATTGCATAATAAGTCGTGACGCGATTGGAAAAATATCGTAGTAAATGATTCAAAACAAAGTGGAATAACTAGGTTGCTTGATACTCTTTTTAAATGGTAGTGATAGAACATTGGCCTCGTTTGCGTCGTTACGGACAACTTTAATGTCACAAATATGGCGGTGGACATGAGGAGAAAACCTTGTGCGAGTGTGTTAGGATAATCCTAATTTTAGAACATACACTGCATGGATTTAATAAGCCTAACAATCATATTATCTGTCTACCTTCTATAAAGCTGGTGCTTCCAGACGTTACCTAAATATGTACGCACATATAGTCTAGAAATGTAGACCCATATGTCAGTGATAGTCATAGTATGGTTCAGTAAGTGCAGAACTATAACTCAGTGATGGCCACACCATGGGCCAGTGTGGCCCATATGTCAGTGATAGTCATAGTATGATCCAGTAAGTCCAGAACTTTAACTCAGTGATAGCCACACGCCACACCATGGGCCAGTGTGGCCCTTATGTCAGTAATAGACATATTACGTGGTCCAGTGTACGACTTACTTATGTGAGATTGATCGGACCGCCGACATTTCAGACATCTGGGCAAAGGGTCCTCGCTAACACTACTTACTTGAGTCGTGGCTAATGTGTGTGCTTGCTTCTGTGTTACAGCCAGACTATTACAGGGACGCCCCACACTTCAGACGTCTGGGCGAAGGGCCCCAGTATCGCCTGGAGATTCCTCGCGCCAAGCTTGACTTCACTGGCGCCTATTCTGTGATCGCACGCAATGTCCACGGAGAGGTTAAGGCTGTGATCTCCTTGCAGATCTACGCTAAAGGTAGAACCCTTATTTTCTTTTTGTTTGTGTTTTTCACGGGCGCCTTATGCGTTTTTTAGACCCAGATATAATGTTTGTCAAAGTACATTTTTTACTTTTTAATTTTTAAATATTTTGCTTTTCTATTGATGCTACTTGTAAACCAACTGTGGATAATATATGGTTCATAGCGAATCCACGTCAACTCATAAACAAGAGACCTTTGTAAGTGACAAGTAGTTTTTGGCAGATGACAAGCTGGAAACAATTGACCTTTACACAAATAATTACGAAATAATTGCGTTGAAGTCTGATAGGAAAGGATCTTGAACTGCTTTTTATTCTTGAAGTTCATTCAACTGCACAACATACCATTGTATATGATACGTGTTTCTAGAATAACTGAAACTAGGATAGCTGCATACAATACATCCCGTATACTATTTTAAAGATAATATTTGTTTAAGATGGTAAATTTATTAACTAATAGTATTTTAAAAATAATGTTGCTTTCGGAAATTTTTGGCTGAAGATGGAGCGTAATCATAAATAGTTTTATAGAAAATAATACGCACTGAATTTTACACCGGTCTTAATAAACGTCGTGTCATTTCTTTCATATTTCACTGCAGCGTTTACTTAGATCCTAGCTAAGTTAACATAGCGATGCCAGTTTTAAGTTACTGCAGATTTCAATAATTCGCGCATAACATCTCTACATGCAAGGTTCAGTTGGATCGTACTTTATCGAATAGAGTGAGATGATTGTAACATCGTTCATGCAATGCACAATACAATTAATTGTTAGTGAATTTTGTTTATAAATTATAGCTTCAAAGTGTTTTTTTTCATGCATGGTTACATTCAGAACATGCTCTTCAAGGGTCTTGAATGTTTATGTAATGACTGTTACGTGTGTTTCAGGTCAATGGGACGAGAAGTCAGCGCCGAGCTCCATTAAGCACGGGTAAGTCGACACATTCTATCAACGGTTGGGCATGCAGTAACGTGATGAGGCTACATATAATGCGTGCTAACATGATGGAAGTATTACCATAAAGTAGGTAATCAATTTTTTAGTAAAGTTTGCAGTAAATAGTTTTATATTCGTTACGAGTAATTTAAAAAATGCGTCACTATTTAAACATTAGATTAAATGTAATTCTTTGGTGACTAGTTTTTGTCACCGTCTGATTTTAATTATTCTCGCCCTTATTTTTATCAATTATAGTATTTCGCTCAAATGTGATTTTAATATTAGTTCTGTAATATGCTTTTACGATGTCTAAACAAATGCAACGCCTTGCATTTCCCAATTCAAAATAAATCTTCCTCAATATTTTGGAACCATCAAAAGTCCTTTAAACCATTTAATGATAACTAAAATCGTATTTAATGTAAAAAAAAAAAAAAATGCAGGAACGTTTGTGGCTCATTAACCCCTATGGACCATCCTTTCATATCTCGCAAATTACACTGTCGTGTCGAGCTGCCAACTCTAAACATGTTCTGTGCGTGCATGTTACAGGAAAGTGCAAACCCTAAACACGTTCTGTGCGCGCATGTTACAGGAAAGTGCAAACCCCAAACATGTTCTGTGCGCGCATGTTAGAGAAAAGTGCAAACCCTAAACACGTTCTGTGCGCGCATGTTACAGGAAAGTGCAAACCCTTAACACGTTATGTGGGCTCATTTTACAGGAAAGTGCAAACCCTTCCAGTCATCACGAGAGAGTTAAAAGACTTGCGCTGCTGCGACGGCGACGCTGTGACTCTCGAGTGTGGTGTTCACGCGACGCCGACGCCGGACGTGCGGTGGGAGAAGGAGGGGAGGGTGAGCGCACACTTGTTGCTTTGGTTTACTGTCTTCTGATAGAGAGGTGGGGGGTGGAGGGGAGGGTGAGCGCACACTTGTTGCTTTGGCTTACTGTCTTTTGATAGAGAGGTGGGGGGTGGAGGGGAGGGTGAGCGCACACTTGTTGCTTTGGTTTACTGTCTTCTGATAGAGAGGTGGGGGGTGGAGGGGAGGGTGAGCGCACACTTGTTGCTTTGGCTTACTGTCTTTTGATAGAGAGGTGGGGGGTGGAGGGGAGGGTGAGCGCACACTTGTTGCTTTGGTTTACTGTCTTCTGATAGAGAGGTGGGGGGTGGAGGGGAGGGTGAGCGCACACTTGTTGCTTTGGCTTACTGTCTTTTGATAGAGAGGTGGGGGGTGGAGGGGAGGGTGAGCGCACACTTGTTGCTTTGGTTTACTGTCTTCTGATAGAGAGGTGGGGGGTGGAGGGGAGGGTGAGCGCACACTTGTTGCTTTGGTTTACTGTCTTCTGATAGAGAGGTGGGGGGTGGAGGGGAGGGTGAGCGCACACTTGTTGCTTTGGCTTACTGTCTTCTGATAGAGAGGTGGGAGAAGGAGGGGAGGGTGAGTGCACACTTGTTGCTTTGGCTTACTGTCTTTTGATAGAGAGGTGGGGGGTGGAGGGGAGGGTGAGTACACACTTGTTGCTTTGGCTTACTGTCTTTTGATAGAGAGGTGGGGGGTGGAGGGGAGGGTGAGTGCACACTTGTTGCTTTGGCTTACTGTCTTCTGATAGAGAGGTGGGGGTTGGATGGAGGGGAGGCTGTTGCTTTGGCTTAGGGTCTTCTGATAGAGATGTGGGGGTGGGTAGGAGGCAGTGGCGTATACACGGGGGGGGAGGGGGGGGACAAAACCCCCCCCTTTTGCAAAGGAAACATGGAAAATGTCCGTTTACATTTCAATAGCAGTATCAATAGACAGTATTTCAATAGACAGTTAGATGTTTTACTTTATAATTATTGTATATTGTTGTAATTAAAAGCAAAAGCAATACGAAAAATATGCAAATTATTGATTGAGGTTCCTTTTATTAACGGTGCTAAGGAAAAAATGTGTTGCTAGAAACTGAGTAATCTTGTTTCAGTTGGACGCTGTAAAACGCACAGATTTGCACTAAAATGACCTCGACGAAAATGTTTTCGGGGGGCAAGCCCCCCGCAACCCCAATTATGTTTCGGCTCCACTCTCTATAATATGGGTTGAACTCCCCCCCCCCCTTTCCCAATTCCTGGATACGCCACTGGGTGGAGGGGAGGGTGATGACACACTTGTTGCTTTGGCTTACTGTCTTCTGATAGAGAGGTGGGGGGTGGAGGGGAGGGTGAGCACACACTTGTTGCTTTGGGTTACTGTCTTCTGATAGAGAGGTGGGGGGTGGAGGGGAGGGTGAGCACACACTTGTTGCTTTGGCTTACTGTCTTCTAATAGAGAGGTGGGGGGTGGAGGGGAGGGTGAGCACACACTTGTTGCTTTGGCTTACTGTCTTCTGATAGAGAGGTGGGGGGTGGAGGGGAGGGTGAGCACACACTTGTTGCTTTGGGTTACTGTCTTCTGATAGAGAGGTGGGGGGTGGAGGGGAGGGTGAGCACACACTTGTTGCTTTGGGTTACTGTCTTCTGATAGAGAGGTGGGGGGGTGGAGGGGAGGGTGAGCACACACTTGTTGCTTTGGCTTACTGTCTTCTGATAGAGAGGTGGGGGGTGGAGGGGAGGTTGAGCACACACTTGTTGCTTTGGCTTACAGTCTTCTGATAGAGAGGTGGGGTGTCAATCTTGAAATATTAAAAGCCTCATCAATCAGGTTTACCTGTTCGTGCGTTTTGATGCATTAGTTTTAATGTTTTACTGGTGTAAAACCATTTCTTCTGAACGTCTGTACGAGACGAGTGTCAATACACAAACATTGTGTGGCCTTAGAGAACACATTGCATCATTTGTCTAACCGACAGAGTCCACATCCTGTGCAGGCCAGGCTAATACAAGCTGTGCACACACTGGGAGCGAAAAATGCACTTTGGGCAACGTAAGGAGCTTCGCCTCCTCAAGTAACAGACGCCATTAGATGACAAACGCATTCTTTGGTATTACGACTGTAAATGTGAGTGAAGTGAAAACAAAATTATTCCGGCCGAGGTAGGTCCCTTCTCGTGCGTGGTGACCGGTGCTCGCAATGAGGGCTATCGTGCGTACCATTAATCATCCCTTAGCTCATTATCTTCGTCTTACCTTTTTAATCTTTCTTCTTATCTTCTTCTCTTCTAATGCTCTCATTCTCATTCATATCGGCACTCTTCGTCATCTAAGCGCCTTCTAAAACCGGAAATCTCCGCCACCCCCCCCCCCCCCCCCCATATATATTTATTTTGTTTTCCCTTATAATGACCCCGGCGTCATATAATGTGACCTAACAATCGAGTTCGTCGTAAAAAGTACATATATTGGCCAATTTCTATACTCTCCCATTAGAGTCCCTTTAGTACCCTTTGAGAGTCTTTGGTTCCCAGCATGTAAACCTAAATACAACTATAACACGACTTTATGGAGGAGGGTGGGGGGGGGGGGGGGGGGGGGGGGAGCTATGTATGATAATCTATCTTGCGTGTAGCCTGTAGCCTATAGAACTACGTGGTTGTTTAAGGTGTCTCATTGCCGCGTTGTTACAGTTGCTGCCGCTAGGCGGAGACTTCCAAGCCGAGTTCGACGGCTCGACGGCTCTGCTGTCCATCCATCAGGTGTTCCCGGAGGACGAGGGGGAATATTCCTGTGTCGTCTACAACGAACTGGGACGTTCCACCACCTCAGCCTGTCTCGTAGTAGACGGTAAGAAATGCTGTTCACTTAAATACGGACCATCCCAAAACTGGCGTGAAGATGAGATTTTTACGCAGCTGCCGGTCTTATTTTCGGTACCTGGGCCTGGATTCACAAAGATGCCTAACTCTAAGTTGTCCTAAGTTAGGCAAATCCCAGATAGATAAATCAAGATAAATCATCCTTGGGTATTACTGCACATTCACAAATACAATTTTATTAGTTAAATTGTTGTTATATAACTATATTGTATCTTTAGGACATTGCAGAGCGATATATGCGTGATTAATTTCACTAAGATTTGCCTAAACTAGGACGTCTTAGCACTAGGCACTTTTGTGAATCTGGGCCCTGAATTCTAATTTTGATGTACCTCATATCTAGTATTTTTACTTGCCAACTTCCTACTCAGTCATATTCTTCGTATCTCTTCGTGGTGGTTTATGGTTTTCCGGGCGCGTAAAATCTAAGACAGCTTTCTCTGTGCCTTGAAAGGTATCTCTAATTTTCACCATTTCATTTTATTTCTTGCAATACTCCAATTCATCCCCAAAGTAAACTTGCCTTTTTCATAGTTTATTTTTGTCGCGAATGTGCATTTAAGCCTAAAGCGCTGTGTACAATCTCTATATGCGGCGCGATCGATCGCTCAGACAGAACCAGTAGGCTACTTCAAAGCACTCTCTCATAAATACACTCTTTTCATTATCCTAGGTTTGTTTCGTCTGAGCGCTCAGCACAATATGGTCTGTGTTGAAAAGCAGCCGAGTGTTACAAGCGTCAAGGTTAAAAGTCTATTTGCGCCACACGGACATCGATGGACGATCGTGTGACGGATGAGTCTCAACCGACCAATCACGATGAACGTTCACTTCGCTCTAGCCTGTGATTGGCTGAAACGTTACAGCTGTGGTCAATTTCTTAGTTGGGTTTCTTCGTCACCGTAACTGTCGACAAAGGGGTTGTTATTGGACGGACAGACACAGCGCCATAGCAAATCTCTCACACAGACCGAAAGCAACAACAAAAACACTGACCATACTCTTAAAAACATTGAATACAAAACAGATCCATACGCATGTACTTATGTTTTTATTATAAGTAGAAGAAACACCTGCATTTTCAACAGCATCTTTTTCCCGAAGTGCAATCATAGCGTTATTGTCACTTGAGGACTACATGGAAGGTATAGAGAGGTTTCTAAACACTTTCAAGAAGGGTAGAATGAAAAAGTCGGCGCTCCACAAGATTAGCTACAACTACTGTCGCCTCGCACAACGTTAAGGCTTAACGAGCCATTAGGTTTGCCTACAAACAACGCGCTTGTGTCACTGTTAAGTGGACAAACCGGATTTATTAAGTGTTAAGTACGATGCTCATGTGCAATGATGTGGATAATATGGGCGTTTATTATTAGTAGGCTGTATGATGTTAATAGTTATTGTTGAAATTGATTGATATTGACATCATACCGTGTGTTATACATAAAACCATTTTGTGGACCAGTTTATTTTCAAATTAACAAAAAAACTCACTTAGAATTTTGATTGGGTAAAGCGTAAATGCAAATTGATGAAACACAACTATTTTACCAGGAAGCAAATGTCATCCAAATTGTTTTTTGATTATGGGTGTGCATAGTAAATAACAATTTGTTTATTTAAATTACTACACAATGAAGCAAATATATTATTTACATTCATCAGTTATTTATTCTTTCAATTTTGAAGAATATTGACACCAAGAAATTCCAGCATTCATAATAACTACTCGACCACTTCACTGTACTGAATAGCATAGAGTAAATACATAATATCTATCTGATAAAACTTGCTGTTTATTATTGCTGTTGCTGGGCTGGGTCCTAATATCTATAATTATATTATGAAAAAGATAAATTCTATCAACATGGATGCATTTATTATTCATTGGACTGCATGTTAAGTAAAATTACTCGATTGAATTCAACATAATGAAACAAACACATGCACATGGAGCCATACTTGATTCTCATTATTATGTTTTAATCTTTTAATTTTGAAAAACCGAGATGAATTTGGTCTTTTATCTAGATAATTTTGAATTACATTTTACATAATACAGTTATTTTGACATAAAGCACTAAGACCCGGTTTTACCAAACTTTAATCCGGCGATTTTCTGTTAATCGGAGATAAAAAGGGCGCCCGGTAGAAGCCGCCATACATTTTGTATATTATGTTTGTTCAAACCGTGGTAACTAATCCGAGATTAGTAAATCGGCCGATTTAAAAGTTTGGGGAATTCGGACCTAAGCGCACGAATTCTCAAATACACCTAACTGCTAACCTGCCTCTACATTGAGTTACCTTAGTATTAGGGCTATATTAGTTTCGTTACAAAACACAAGTGCCAGCCAGCTATGGATCTCCCTCAATATGTTTGAAGTACTAACTCGATTATACATCTCACTTTTAATGTTGAACTGAAACACACTCATCTCGTTTGTGAAGTATAACGTGTACAACTCTGTTTCAGTGCCCGAAGAGAAGGAGACGCTATTGAGCAGACAGTTGACGAGGCCCCCTGGATTACTGTCTGGGGCCTCCACCCCCCGGTCCACCCCCCGAACCACCCCCTCAAGGAGCAAATCACCCTCAGTCTCACGTAAGTATAGGCCTACATCATTGGCTAACAGGTCGCAGCACAGTCGCTTAGTTTGATGCAACTTTTGCCCGCCATAGGTGTTCTGACGCTCGCTTTTAGGTGTTCATTGGATTTTAGAACCGTAGCTGTTGAAGTAAACTCTGCCTCATTTGCGAATGATATGATTTTATGTTTATCTTTTATCTGTATAACAATCGAAAGTACAATCAGTGAGGAAATGATAATTTTCATGTGGCAATCTTATCATAAATTATTTATCTCTGTTGTTTAGTTACACCATAATAAGGTTTCGCAGTTAGTGTAGGACGGTCTATAGGAGCTTCAAATAGCAAGCACACTTTGGGTCTTCCTTGTTATATTCCTTATTTTCTATCGTATCCTCACAATAGAAGGCAATGCAAGAAAAGAGCTAAATGGTTTAAGGTGTATCGTGTATGCTATTGTGCGATAATAATGCTGCATTCCTGCCGAAGAGGTTTGCTCAAACGAAAGAGCCCACTCCAATGGCTGTAACTAAAGAATTAACCGCACATCCTTTTGATGTATTCGTTGTGGTTCAAATGTCTCAGGGGATGTTATAATATTATTTGAATTACATTCCATTATCAGTAATTGATGCATTGCAACGATAAGACAACAATTATAATGTACATAATTGTATAAAGTTAGAAAATTAATGACCATTGTCCAAAAGTGATTGTGCGGTTAGACACTTTAGAGATCACAAAAAACATTGGTAAATGCATTCAAACTGAGAGTAATAGAAGTTAGTAGGTCAATACGAGCAATTCACGTGTGACCTCTGATGAACACAAGTGAATATTGATGTTGTACTGGCCATACAATAGAACGATGAGTTAAGCTAACCATTGTTAGTATATTCAAACAATTATTTATACGTTACGAAAGTTAATATTCTTAATAGTTTTTATAGCCTTGTTATTTAAATGTGATGGTTCCAGTGACAAGTGCAATATGTTATATAGGAGACAATACACTGTTTTTGACAGTACCACATACAGCACAATGGTTTTGGCGTTGCGTAGGACGTTGGCCCAGAGTAGCACAGGGACTGGGATGTCAGCTATATCGAGTGGGTTGGTCTAGTGTAAAAGGACATATTTACCGCTGGATGATGTGTAGTAACTTAGTAAGCATCATTGCAAGCCTTATTTTACTTGATGACTACAATTGCTTGCAATGTCCACAGGTTTCCGTGAACGAGAGCCGACGCCGGCCTCTTCCATTGGCGGCCGCATCCGACGACTGAAAGTGACGTCACCGAAGTTCTACGCCGTCCCGCACAACCGCATCGCCGAGGAGGGCGAGACTATTCGCTTCCAGTGCGCCATCGCCGGCCACCCCACCCCTTGGGTCACGTGGGACAAGGACGGGCTCCTTGGTAAGTCTTCCTTACAGTACTCCCAGGCCTCCCCTCCCCCCTCCCACGCCCCGCCCCACCCCCTGAGTCACATGGTACAAGGACGGGCTCCTTGGTAAGTGCACGTCAGTAACTCTCCCTCCTTTTACAAAAGTTGGTCACAGATGAAGAACCAAGCCTCGTGCTTGAGTATTCCAGACGGATTCTTCAAAATTGGGGTATTTAGGCTCAATTGCCGGCCGAGGCTGGATTTTATGTATGTTTTTCATTCAAACCGCTGCTTGTCTCCTGTAGTTGCATTGTTCTGCCTATTTGGTTGATGACCTGTGGTTCATCCATCAGCTCAGATCATTCCAGTGGAGTGTCGTGGCAAGCCCCTATAACGAAGTGTGTGTATGTCCCACAGTCACGCCCAGCGCGCGCTTGACAATCACAGAACACGACGACCTCCGAGTGTTGGAGGTGTCCGAAGTGACCGTAGAAGACTTAGCTCAGATCATTCCAGTGGAGTGTCGCCCTGTGTCGTGGCAAGCCCCTATAACGAGGTGTTTGTTATGTCCCACAGTCACGCCCAGTGCGCGCTTGACCATCACAGAACACGACGACCTCCGAGTGTTGGAGGTGTCCGAAGTGACCGTAGAAGACGCGGGACTCTACCGAATAACCCTGGAGAACGAGGTTGGGAGAATTGAGGCGAGCGCCAGACTTGAAGTTATAGGTACGTCCTCATGATCTTCCTAACTCAATAGCCTTTTGGTGTGAATAAAACTTGAAGACATAGGTATGTCGTTAAGATGTTCTTAAGTTTCTTTTTGTATGAAGAAACCCGAATAGAAATCATTATTTAAAACTGCAGGAAACTGTTCACAACTGCATTGGCTCAAAACCTTTAATGCCAGATTGATCTAAGCTATCACCGGAACAAAATATGCTCGTCTCTTGTAATGCTTAAATATTCATAAAATATTGGTTAAAATTGCAGTTTATGCACAGCTTGAGTGTGTACCGGACATTGTAGTGTTCTTATGATAACTTGTACCTTTCTCCACCCAGGGCGCCACGGGTCACGAGCGAATGGTGTCCGGGCTTGGAGTTCTTCGCCGCGTTCCTCGCCAACATTTGGTCGCAGACTTATCGGCTCTGCGGCGCGCGTCGGATCCAGACTGACGCTTGACTGTGACATACGAGGCACCCCCTCCCCAGTACCGTCCTGGTACAGGTGGGTTACATCTCTTTCCTACTTGCTGGAGTGCTTTTGTGGCCAGGCTTGACTGTCGGATATTATCTACATGGTTCACTATAATCCTAATAATCGTCCTAGAACAGGACCCTCTAGAGTCTGTTATGTTTTTTTTTTTACTTAGCAGGACGATATGCATGTTCCGAAACTACCTTACAGGTGCTTTTGTCATAGATAATGAATGGTTACCAAACAGGTGAACCCCAATTTCAAATACCGTTCGCTCTGGCCACAAACCACTCGTCTGACGAACTCATCGGTAAGGTTGTTTCAGGGCAAGTATAGGAGACTCAAACTAACAATAATAATAATAATAATAATAATAATAATTTTGGTAGGAATACCCGTTCTAGGGTGTGCATCAATTTTACCTTATGTGCCCTTCTTCAGGTGACAAACTAGGTTATTAGGGTGTTTGGATAGTTGGGAAGGATTGTCCGAAGGCTGGTAGTATGACTCAATCCCAGCATTCGCTGAAATAACAATAGATAGCGCCTGCTAAGCTACCTCCTTATCTGAGCCATTGATGGTTTCAACAAATCTTCGATGAGTAATCTCCTCCTCATGGAAATTTAATTGCTTGCCACCAAATCGCATCTAGTCTATTTGGAGTGGCCTAAACACACATGTACAACCAGGGCCGTGTTTAGGTAGTAAGCCGCCCCTAGGCAAATACATTTTGCCGCCCCAACAATGAGAAACATCTGCCGCAGGGACGCCCCGCGCAGCGGCCGCCGGAGGCCGATTCGCGAAGCGAAAAAATTTTGTTAGGCTGCGGAAGCAAAATAGCGGTTTTTAACGATAATCAAATTTACGCTTGTAGTGTCAGGTAGTCATTCAACTCACCTGAAAGTAGTTCGAAACCACTGTGTTTCCTCCGTGAATCACTCATTATGATTATATTAAAACGTAATCGTAATAAACAATAAAGACCACCACTACATTAAAACAACCGAACGCACTGCACTGGAACAATACACAACTATTTAGTTTTTATTAACTTAGCAGCAGTGAGCTATAGCACAAGTATGCAATATGCAACTAGAACACGGACTAAATCAAACTCGACAGCACCTCTGCAAGTGCTAATGTGCCGAACCCCAGCCTGGCCGCCCCCCCCCCCCCCCCCAGCCATCACCCCCACCCCCCAGCGAACAAACCACTTCAGTATCTTAAAATACCGCCATATCAAATGTTTTCCCCCTTAATGTTTAGCTCATAACTTGCCTTTGACCTGCAGCCGCCTCTGCAGGCATGAGGCTTGCGCGACCCGTAATACAAGCAACAATTTGATTGTAACATTGCCCGAAATTGCTGCGGGTGATCAAAGGATTTCAATCTTTTTTACACAAAATATGCTGCAGAATTAAAGCTTTCTAAAAATGTTCTGGAAAAACATCA
The DNA here is from genome assembly GCA_945910005.1 of Isoperla grammatica. NCBI lineage: Eukaryota > Metazoa > Arthropoda > Insecta > Plecoptera > Perlodidae > Isoperla > Isoperla grammatica. Next base: position 37,671,421 of record OX246739.1, read on the forward strand.
AAAGTATTTTGAAAATTTGTAATTTGAGATTTTTGTAGTGACAAAATTTATTGAAACTATCTAGTCTTTAAATAATCTTTGGCGAAATGCCGCCCCCTAAAACTTGCCGCCCTAGGCAGCTGCCTAGGTTGCCTAGGCCTAAATACGGCACTGTGTACAACAGCGGAAGGGTTTCCACTACCGCTAGAAACAACAAGAACAACAACACATGTACTACGTCTACAACCTGCGTGTTTGTGATTGGCTAGGAACGGCGAGCTGGTGGTGATGTCATCGCGGGTGACGCCCACCTGGGACGGCAACATACATGTGCTCTAACCTGCGTGTTTGTGATTGGCTAGGAACGGCGAGCTGGTGGTGATGTCATCGCGGGTGACGCCCACCTGGGACGGCAACATACATGTGCTCTAACCTGCGTGTTTGTGATTGGCTAGGAACGGCGAGCTGGTGGTGATGTCATCGCGGGTGACGCCCACCTGGGACGGCAACATATATGTGCTCTAACCTGCGTGTTTGTGATTGGCTAGGAACGGCGAGCTGGTGGTGATGTCATCACGGGTGACGCCCACCTGGGACGGCAACATACATGTGCTCTAACCTGCGTGTGTGATTGGCTAGGAACGGCGAGCTGGTGGTGATGTCATCGCGGGTGACGCCCACCTGGGACGGCAACATACATGTGCTCTAACCTGCGTGTGTGATTGGCTAGGAACGGCGAGCTGGTGGTGATGTCATCGCGGGTGACGCCCACCTGGGACGGCAACATATATGTGCTCTAACCTGCGTGTGTGATTGGCTAGGAACGGCGAGCTGGTGGTGATGTCATCGCGGGTGACGCCCACCTGGGACGGCAACATACATGTGCTCTAACCTGCGTGTGTGATTGGCTAGGAACGGCGAGCTGGCGGTGATGTCATCGCGGGTGACGCCCACCTGGGACGGCAACATACATGTGCTCTAACCTGCGTGTGTGATTGGCTAGGAACGGCGAGCTGGTGGTGATGTCATCGCGGGTGACGCCCACCTGGGACGGCAACATACATGTGCTCTAACCTGCGTGTGTGATTGGCTAGGAACGGCGAGCTGGTGGTGATGTCATCGCGGGTGACGCCCACCTGGGACGGCAAGACGGCGCGCCTGGAGGTGACGCCCGTCGATGAGGATGACGCCGGCGTCTACTGCTGCGTCGCGAAGAACGAGGCGGGAACCTCTCAATGTAGCGCCCGCGTCGTGGTGCTGGCCAGGGATGATCCCTCTCAGGAGGACCGACAACCTCCAGTCTTCCTACGGGAGCTCGAGGACCTCTCGACCTGCGAGGGACGCGGGGTGGAGCTGCAGGCGCAACTGCATGGTAGGTCTATATACATGGATCCTCCTATCCTAGAAACTCAATGGGAGCTGCCGGTATTGAGCAGATTGAGTAGGTTGTCTTTTTCACCTGTGTGCCCACCTCAACCACTGTTTCCTGACGACTTCGAAAAGATTTACTTTTAAAATCTTCAACAAAGAAGGCAAGACTCTTTCAGCCACGTTATGCGAGGGTGTTTCTTGGATTGAAACCACCTATAGTCACATGCTATAGGTGTCTGGTTTGCATTTATTGTCAAGTGTCGGATGGCGTGATTGTTCTTCTTCATACATTTGGTAGCAATTTTTTATTTTTCATGGCAGGATTATCTTTTGTCCACGTGATAGGTGGCAATGTTGCATTTTATCATCCGGTATGCGACAGGTGTTTTTGTCTTTATCGTGCAGTATATGGCAGGGTTTTCTTGACAGGTTACGATTTGGGAGAGACAGAACAAATAAATTGGCACATATCGATTGTGTATTATATATTGATGCTATCTGACAATGACAACAAACATAGTCGATGTATCAATTTTTAACTCAATTTACTCTTATTTAGTTCAAAAATTTGGTACCTACCATGACGCTCTTATGAAAGGACTCATGCATACTTTGGAAATGGTATATAAATCAATAACATGTTGAATGTGCTATCCAATATAGTCATGATAGGTGCTGGAAGTGACGTCACAATATTGAACCCTGTTACCTCTCAGGCTCGGCGCCCATGGAGGTGGTCTGGTCCAAGAACGACGTCGAGATCCCCGACTGCGCTGACTTCCGCTACGTCAGCCACGAGGACGGGCGCGTCTGTCTGCGCATCGCCGACGCTTTCCCCGAGGATGCCGGCGTCTACCGCTGCGAAGCATTCAACAAGTTTGGCGACGCGGTCACCTGTGGCAGCCTGACAGTCACAGACTCGGTCACAGGTAAGCTACCAGTGACGTCATTTTAAAGGGCTCGCGGTGGAAGAGGTCGGGTGCTGTCGCCGTAGCCGAGCTCGGTCATAAGTAACACGTCAGTCATTTTGGTCCGATCGGCCAAGAGGAAAATCTTTCCATAAATTGTTTGAACACACCATACTCCCAATCTTTGCCTTTCCTGTAGTATGGATCTAGTCCTTCCGATGGGCAAAGCAAGTTCCGTATGCCCACAATATTTTGGAATGGGCTACATATGCACAACATTAGTTATTATACTAATTCAACCTGCTGCTCCCCTCTTCTGAAGCTCCGAATCTTGCTCCACCTATGCTTCATTTCTTCCTCTATTGTGTAGTTGGTTTCTTCGCGAAACAAAATATGTCCAATTAAAGATCCCTTATTTCCATTGAACCATATTCGAAAAAGAAAGTGTCGCTTAACCAACAGTAAAACGTCTTTATTGACTCTAATTGAACTGTTTCATGATTTCCGTTTGTTATACTTAATTTCTCTTTCAGGTGCTTCTGTGAGAGCTAAATATTGGAAGCTCACTCTGTTATAGCTGTTATGTGAAGGTGAAGGCTTAATTGCCACATCAAGCATTCATAGCATTATTTTTTAAATGTGAACTGTACATTATAAATTATAATATTATGGATCCGTTGAATATAACGTGTTTGTAATATTTTCTCATAGAAACGAATGTTTTGTGAATGTCCACAGAAGAACTTCACTTCACAAAGAAACCCAACCCGGTGATTGTGGCGCCTGGAAGAGACGCTTCGTTCTGCGCAAGACTGGCACAAAACTCGTCCCACACTGCGCAGGTTCGGTGGACGGTCGCGGGCAGAGATATCGAGGCTGATTCTAGATATCAGGTTAGTCACAATTACTGGAGGTTAATTCTTGTACAGCATTCTGTTTCTCACGCACTTGCCGAAATATTATTTCTATTTATCCTTTGATAGTCGCAGAATATATTAATTACATCTACTGCAGTTATCAGTTTTATTTACCGATGAAAAACATCACTTTATTTTAGATTTTGTTAATGTTACGACATATTGAGTGTCGACTGTCGCCGTCATGAAGAATGTGCTCATTACATAAGTAGAAAATAATGGGCGAAGATGAAAATTATATAATTATAATGTCAGGATTTAACATTTATTGATGTGTCACATCCTTTAATTAAATAGTTGTAAAACACTACATTGCTCGCCTTACCCCTTCAAAATAATGATAAGCATTATTGCAAATATATAATGGCTTTAAACCCAATGCTAATAGTTCACTAGGTCGTAACCCTGAACATGTGTTCTAATTAGTCTCTTAATTGGTCACGAGAGTGAGAGATTCCGTCTAGAGAAATACAGCCACAAGATCACGTGCAATATAGAGCTGTTAGTTTTTCTACCTTAGCGTGGCTTCTGTTCTTGACGTTCGAGCAGAAAAACCAAATCATTCATATCACAATACACAATTAATATTATGTTTCATTGTAAGCGGAGATATGCTATATATAAAATAATTCAAAATTTGTGTCACTTATAAAATCTCGCAAACAGATTTTTAATATTTTGTTTTGAAATAGTACCGCTAGCATGTACTGCGATATACAAAAATCATAATTTAAACCAATTATAACAATGTAAAATGTTGGGTGGTGAAAGGTACGATATCTTACAGCTGCCTATTATACAGATTCTGACTATGGACACTCGCTTGCTGCCTGTCAAGTCGTATACCTCCACACCTGTATAATATTAGCTATTAGATGTGTGCGTCCACCCATACCTCAGCTACAAAGCGTGAACTATGATACGCGAAGGCGTAAACTTGCCTACTTATACCGCTCACCTCCGCCACACATTCTACAGCAAGCCACTCCAAACCTTCAATTGTTAAATTAGGCGCGTGAATAATTATAGAGCCATTACAACAATGGCCGCCTACTTGGTAGCGATAATGATAGTTACACCCCTACGGTAGCGAGTACTTGGTTAGCTGCCAATCTACTAATTACTGTTATTATGTCCTATCATATCGCAGATGTTTTGGGCTGGTTGGCTAATTGATGTCACAATGTTTTTTCGATGAGTTAGGTTTCAATTGTGTGTTAATTTCAAGTGAAAGCTTGGCCTTACGAAATGTAGACTATATAATATATGGTAAAAAACTTATTTTCCTTTACTTTTTTTAATACTATTACGTTTTTTCTTTACTAATTGTCTTATTTTTATACACTCGAGCATTCAATTTTATCGTCTTACTCGTTTTATATTATACTTATGACTTTTACTCACAAAACTTATTTTGTATAACGTACTACTTATACCTGTAGTAATTATATACGAACTCACACATTTATTTAAAATTTAAATTATCTATTCCTTAAAATGTTGTCATTATTCCGTTGATTTTTGAAACCAATAATATGATGTATTTTTTCCAATTTAAAATGTCACAGAAATTAATTGACAACATAAATTCATTAGTGAATACGTCTTCAAAACCTGCTTTTGAGAGTTCATCAATTCATTATGTAATCTTTATTAATTTTACATTTACGCATAATTTCGAGATGAGAATCCTTTGGGGATCAAAGATTTAGAAATGGAAACATATTATGTTGTTATATTTATGACATAACATTATATTATATAGTCGAGTTTGTTATTTGTTCATGTTTTAAAGTTATTGTGTGTTTGTCCCCAGACGGAGGAGGACGGCGATGTGTTCATGCTGCACATCACCGCCGCGACGCCCGCCGACGCCGGTACAGTCACGTGCACGGTGACGTCACGCGCGAGCTTAGGGTCGACCACCTGTAGCACGGAGCTGTCTGTGACAGACGAGGGACGCGCCGTGACGCCGCAAGAGACGCCGGCGACGCTCATCATCGGCCCCTCAGACACGACGGTGCTCATAGGGGAGCGGGTCGTGCTCAAGGCCACGTTCACCGGGTATCCGGCACCGCACGTGCGGTGGCTCAGGGCGGTAAGTCGCACCCGCTTCCATACTTGTTGCTAATTACACAAAGAAGTTTAGTAGCCGTAATTTTCGACGAATTGTACGCCCAACTAAATTCGTTGAAAGGGAGACAAATAGCTAGTCTCTTTCACAGACCGAAAGCAACAACAAAAACATTGGCAATAGCCTACCCTTCAAAATACACCAAACACAACAAGCAGATGCAGCGCCATAGCCAGTCTCTCCCATAGACCAAAAGCAAGAACAAAAACATTGAACATACCCGACAAAATACACCGAACACATTTACAAATTCAAAGGCAAGGCCTAATGTTTTCATTGTAGGGAGTAGGAATGGAACACGTGGTTTGTCAACAGCATCATTTATTTTCTATACAGTGCGTTATAGTCCTTTCAGGGCTGGAAAATTTAATAACGCCGGAAGAAGCAGTACAATATTCCCCCGCTCGTATCAAGAATTCACTGTTAAACATATATGGCCATCTCTTCAGGGCAAGCACGGAAATATATGCAAGCTAGGAATGCAAGCTGATGCCATAAAAACTTATAATCAGACATTCCTTGCCTTTACAGTTAAACAATAAACACTACCAGTATGTATAATATAATATTAATAACTATGCGGTATGAACTGACTCATAAAGGGTCAATCTGGTGGTAACATTAAGATAACTTATATCTCCATATAAAGTTTTCTTGGCTGGTCATTTGGTTTACTGTGAGATCATTTTTATGCAAGGAAACCTTCAAACGCTTAGCTGAGTAAGTTGATCGGCGACATCGTGCCCTGACTGGACTTCGGGAGGTTGGTGTTTGCTTTCTGCCTACGTCAACCCTGACTTACCATATTCCTAGGGTACACGGTTATTGAAAACATTTAGGGGGACATTAAGCGTCCTCTGTCTGTATGGGCGTGAGCTAACGAGTGGGGGACATGTCCAGATACTGGATGAGGACGGGGGAGTGTCCTGTCTCACACAGAGTTGATAACGCTCGTCCAATGTCTGTAGGGGCTGAGCTGACTAGCGGGGGGGCGTGTCCAGATCCTGGATGAGGACGGGGGAGTGTCCTGACTCACACAGAGTTACTAACGCTCGTCCTTTGTCCGTAGAGGCGTGAGCTGACGAGCGGGGGGGGGGGCGTGTCCAGATCCTGGATGAGGACGGGGGAGTGTCCTGTCTCACACAGAGTTACTAACGCTCGTCCTTTGTCCGTAGAGGCGTGAGCTGACGAGCGGGGGGGGGGCGTGTCCAGATCCTGGATGAGGACGGGGGAGTGTCCTGTCTCACACAGAGTTACTAACGCTCGTCCTTTGTCCGTAGAGGCGTGAGCTGACGAGCGGGGGGGGGGCGTGTCCAGATCCTGGATGAGGACGGGGGAGTGTCCTGTCTCACACAGAGTTACTAACGCTCGTCCTTTGTCCGTAGAGGCGTGAGCTGACGAGCGGGGGGGGGGGGGGGCGTGTCCATATCCTGGATGAGGACGGGGGAGTGTCCTGTCTCACACAGAGTTACTAACGCTCGTCCTTAGAGGCGTGAGCTAACGAGTGGGGGACGTGTCCGGATACTGGATGAGGACGGGGGAGTTTCCTGTCTCACACAGAGTTACTAACGCTCGTCCTTTGTCCGTAGAGGCGTGAGCTGACGAGCGGGGGGGCGTGTCCAGATCCTGGATGAGGACGGGGGAGTGTCCTGTCTCACACAGAGTTGATAACGCTCGTCCTCTGTCTGTATGGGCGTGAGCTGATTGTTGGGGGGTGTGTCCAGATCCTGGATGAGGATGGGGGAGTGTTCTATCTCACATAGAGTTAGTAACGCTCGTTTTTTGTCTGTAGGGGCGTGAGCTGACGAGTGGGGGTCGTGTCCAGATCCAGGATGAGGACGGAGGTGTGTCCTGTCTCACCATTGACGGCGTCACGGCTGACGAGGGCGGGAAATACGTCGTCAGCGTCGAGAACTGTTTCGGGGCCGATTGCCATTTCGCGTCCGTCGCAGTTGAAGGTAAGACAGACAGATATCCAAGTGTCCCGTCCTGTTAGTGTTACTCACTCAACGGTTTAACCCACTACACTGGTGAGAAGCAAAGTTCTCTCATGAATCATTGTTATAGTTTCACAGTTGTTGACTTATGACGTGATTCGAGAAATGATGTTGTATTATATGTATCTATGCAATTACGAGTTTTTGGAATAAACCGTGTCGAAATGAAAGTATTCGGCTTTGTTTCCAAAGACGTTTCTTCTTAGTTCCATCAAACATTTTCAAGGTGATGTTGATCTCACACCAACATTGTATGTTTAAACATGCATCCTTGTTGTACCTTGTGCATTGTTCTCACTTGCATTCTGCAACGTTTCCCCTAAAAAAAATATGTATGTGGGGTCCCCATAGCTACCCTTTCCACATAACATATTATGTTACAATTGAAGGGTACTGACTGTTGCCTTGCCTGAGCAGATTTTTGGTTTGAGAAACCCGGGTTTTACCACTTTTGCAAGCTGTGTTTACGATGTATGTCAAGATGCATTATCCAGAAAGTTCTTTCTTCTGACGAATGTTTGTATCACCCATATCCGATGCGCAATGATGTAAACAATGACATTATATAATTCGTAGCAAAACCACACACCACAATAACCTTCGACTAATGTGTGTATTTATGCAAAAATGTCATAAGTCAAGCAGATCCCTTTCCATCTTCAAATATTGAGTAACCTAATTTGTAAAGTATCCTACTTTCATTTCACCATCTCATTATAACTGTACAACAAAACAATATTGTCCCTCATTAGTGGTTAAGACACATGCGTCGCCCCACTATCCGTCACCAGTGTGGAAGTGTGCGTCTATTGACTTGAAACAATATGTTCTAAATTATAGGAACAATAAGTGACGTCACTAATTACTGTGCTCACCGCTGGGAAACTCTCGGAAACTATATTGTGATTTTAGTTATGACTCGTTGGCTATTTGAGTTAATTGCTGCTACCTACGGATTGCCACACTCATACATTCATATCCGGCAACTTATGAAGAATTACCTAAGTACCTACGTCATTGGTGATACTTGTATGCAATATCTACGTATATCTATAACGGAGACCATGAAGAGTGTTTAGATATTTACATTTTTAACATGAAGAGATACCTCTAAAATAATTTAAGCTCAAGTAGCTGTAAAGGAAAAATGTAACTTTCATAATTCTACCTAAAATGTAAAATAACATGTAAGCTTGAAGAATAAAACATATCGCTCTAATTTCAATCTTCTAGAATCACTAAAGCAGACCAATTCAGATACATTTTTCCGATGTTTTTGAGCGAAATCCGGAACAGTTAACAGTGGTAGATTAGGCATTGGTCTGTAGTTGAAACCACGGCTCCTGCTTCCCAGGCCAGGTTTAGTTCCTGGCTTGAGCACGGGTGTGACCTAGAGTTGTATTCTTTATTTCATCACCTCGTATAGCATCCTTGCCGAAATATAAGTCGCGAGGCCCAAATAACATTATCGCATTTAAACAGACGCTTCGAGTAGCTATTTACCCATGATGACATCGTTTTATATTTACATGTTTTATTTATTTATCCAGTTCAGGTATGAAACAGATACAGAATGTAAGGGAATGATAAATGAATTAATGATTTACTATTATTTATGTGTTTAGTAGATATAAATACAGTTATCTCATTGATTTATAATAATGCAAATAATGCTTTTTCAGTTTTGTATTTTCTCCATAAACAGATGATTTATGAAAAGCAATTACTTACGGTTTCTTCTCTTCACTGTTACGTTGGATTACGATTGGGTACAATTTTCTTTACTCGATCTCCGCTGAGGTTCAAACGCAGATATTTCTGTGTTCTTCTAGCTAAGAGGCGATGCGTTTTGTATCATTTGTGTAAATAGAAAATTATAGTTAGTGATCGTACAGTGGTCGTACAAAGTCGTCGTAATAATATTTAAAGTTGCATAAGCAATACTATGTGATGGTAACAGAAGATGTGAACAGATTGTCAGTATTCGATTATTAATAATTGGCACTAAAAGTCAGCAATTAAAAACTATTAAGAGTCAAGTCAATGATCATTCATTTATCTTTATTCTATTGTTATCCTGCCCGTTTCTGCCAAAAGTGCTCGTTCCCTGGCCAAATATTGAGACCGACCACTTGCAATGTTCTTCCTGGAGCAATGGTTGCACGTTGAAGGGAACATACCAGTGACAAAAGCACGGTCGAAGCGTTCAACAGTGAGTTGAGTGACAAATATTGCAACCAGTGACATCCGGGTATTTTCCACGGAGGAAATGCCGATAGACTTCGAAGTAGTATCTTATCATCATCGATATTGATGGACATGTTAAGTTGATTATTTCGATCCCATATTGATATTATCTACATTGATATCAACCGGAAAATAATTATAAATCGCTTGACATCCCTAAAATAGCTGAAACCCTGTCCTTGATGCACTACAAAATACATGGCAGTATCATATCTACTAGTTCCATTGAACATTAAGTTTCCTTGTAATTGTATTTGTGCATTAATTTGCTTTAATGCGCCGATGAAGGATGATTAGAAATCCATTCCTTATGCGGGTTTTGACCCCAACATTCCTTGTTTCCATAAGGATCGGACTTGTTCTTTACAAATAGCTGGCATGCACCAAGGACAGCGTCATAGTCTCTAATGACAGTATATATATATATATATATATATATACAATACAGTCAATGTTGACAAAACATACGTTGGCTATCTACAGCGAAGATAACCTGATTTCAACTTGTGTTTTTTTTAGTTTGTTATCTATCTACGTTATCTATCTCTTGCGGATTATTTATATTGATTTAATGCCCATCGTAATATGATTTTACACATTCCAGGCACAACGAGAATTGTATTTGTGTACTTCTGCCATGCACAGTCATGAAGAATCTCTACCAATCAACAGTAATGAAGTCTGCGATAGATTAATAAATTAATGAACAAAGAAAATCAAAAACATTATGTTCGTGTCTACCCAAGCACATACGTACAATATTGTTCAATGTGGAGATGATATATTTATTGCGTCTTTTGTGATGTGACCGTTACTCCAAAACCTCCGTTTATCTGTACTCCAGAACCATATCGATGTAAATTCTATGAGTTAAAAAAAGCGTCGCCTTAACCAGGAATCGAACCTTGGGCCATTTGCATTGGAAGAAGGAGTAAATAACTTCATATAAGCCATAAAAACTGATTAACACGTACGTTTTTACTTTAATATTGTTGAACAAAGTTACGAGTCATTATTATGAATGGTGTTTAAACGCTCTGATTGGTTATTATTCAGAACTATTCGTGATGTCGTCATCATTGGCCTTCGATACAGGCATCGCCTCCAAGTAGCTGTTGAATCATAGATAACGAACAATGGGCCTGTAATTATGATTGATGCTAGAATTTAAAGTATCAGTTTTTACAAGAGGCGTATTGAAATAGATTACCTCAAAATAATCATTCTACCGAAAATGATGTGTATTCATAAACAGCTGGCCTCAAATTTCAAAGACCGGAAATCTAAAATCTTGTCTATTTCTTCCTGTCCGCCATAAACGCGAGAGCCGTCCGCGGTATAGCTCATGCGGTTATGGTGCAGGCTTCAGCTCCTAAGTGTGCTCTAGTCTACCTTGGGACGTTGGTTCAAATCCCGCATATGCGTGGGCTTTTCTTAATTGTCCTTCATCTATCACCTCTATAATCGTTTGAATTGCATGATTGCCATTATAGAAGCGTAAAGCAAAAAGAACCATTACCATCATTATGTAAATAGCCAGCGTAGTTGACCACCGTAGTAAACCGTGGTCCTTGTGTTCCAGGTTCGAATCCTGGCTTGGTCATGGTAGTAATAAGTAATGTTCCGTTTTTCTTCTTCATAATCACCCACTCGTTGTCTCGATTACCATCGTTGCCAATATGTGAGACGTAAATCCCAAATATCATCATCATAATTTAGACATGCATATTATTTCACAAGTGGTCCTAAGTTACCGCGAAAAAGTGGGTTATGATGCGGTTATGACTGAGTCATATTCCCATAGTTAGACTTCCTGCGTGTGTCCGGAACACATCGATGACGTAGGCAGGCGCTGTCTTGTGTTCTCTCACTGCTCGGCGGCGACAGCTGTAGTAAGTAGTACGCGTCACAGCCACACGCGGGCGGGCAATGACAGCTCGTATGTAGCGGCAGGGTGACAACGCAGTGAGTGGTAGCGCGGTGTTGGCGGATGCAGGTTGTCCTAGAGCGATCGGAGTAATGGTGAATAATGGTGAGTAGTGAATATAGTGATAAACTTTCAAGTTAACGCGAATGTATTTTTCTATATTATTATTTTTTTGTTATGCTTTTGTAGTATATTATTATTTATTATCACCATCACCGTCATCGTAGTTATTATCTTATAGACATTATCATCAATTATACATGTATATTGATTATGTGAACCACGTCAAAACAGTTGTTAATGCATTTTACGGGCAACGTCACGTATTGAATAAAAAAAATAAAAATATATTTCCGACGTTTAAGTTATTTTAGAAATAGATAAAAAAAATAACGTTTTATGAACGTAATATTATTATCTAGGTACGGAAATAAATGTTGATTTCATTTGCTTCATACATATTTTTACATACCTCAATTATTGCCCCGTCTAGTTAAAATAAATCTATGATTCTGTACCTGGTTGTGAATTGATAATTACTTTTGTTTTTCGCGCCAATTATCTGGTATAACATTCTGCCCTCATTAACACTTAATAATACTATTAATTTTTGCAAATGCGTGATGATTTTTTAATTAATACTCTTACACGAAGTAACTGATAATAGTGGTGATCTAATAATCTAATGTGATACGCTCAATGCTAGCTTAGAGCTGGAGTGTCGCGGTTTCGATTCCCATAACCAAAACAGCTGACTGGTTGGTTTGCTGGGGTTTCCCTCTATAAAACGAAGTGAGACTGTTAGAAGGTTGGATTATTTCTCCCCGACTATCCAATTAGTATTCGATGAAGGCTATAAGTATCCTGTAATATGACACGTTCCCCGTTGAGCTATTTATATATTTCCGTACAATTCAAAATTGCGCCAAACACTTCGATTAGGATCTGTGTGCCCCGTAAAACTACTTGTGTTAGTAGAGGCATCGATCAATCAAATTAATCAATCAAATTAATATACAATTTTACGAAGAATATTTTGTTTAGAAGTTAATCTTTTGTCTTGTATTTAGGTCATCAAAATCTGATATCGCAACTACATTATTTTAATTTTTTCTCATAGAAACACAGAACCTCCTCTAGAATTCCATATTATACGTTCTTCTCTGGGTTGGTTTCGCGTTATATCTTTACATGGAAGAATACGTCAGACTAACGTTATATTCTACATTATTACTGCACTCAAGGAGTTTAAGTATAGAGTTCATGTATTTCTAACAAATGACTCTTTGTATGTATACTATATCTATAGAGCTCTGTCACTTAGATTAACCATTTAGCCGACAATAGTCGGGAATTCTCCGTAAGTGTAGCCTACCACAGCCCTCAATCATCAATGAACTCTCACAACACTGAACATTTCTTTAACTGGGCTACTAGTTTTTAAATTGTTTAAAAAAATATAATAATCTGTTTTAAACAATTGACGTTTTTCGTGTCGTATTTGTTCGTTGTCTCCCAAACCAAAAAGCAAGCAAGCTCTCAGGTTATGTGGGCACACTTCCTGATGATAACATATTATCTACAACAAACACTTTCACCTGCATAGAATTCACCCATAGTGGTGTTAATCACATAAACTTTCCTTTCGATAAAGGTCATTATTTGCGTTTCGATGCAAGGTCGTATAGTGTGAAATAGATTTCCGCGTGTGAAGCTGTGGAAATGTCAGTGTCACTGACGTTGCTGGTAAGGATTTCTCAGGAAATGTATTATGTGATGTGGTCCGGTAAGGCATATACAATACATAAGGAATGTCAACGATAATCGCGTATCGATAATATCGTAAATCGATATTATCGCGATATGGCTAGCCATATGTATTGTAGCAGTATGTATTGAACAGCAAATATGGCTAGCCATATCGCGATAATCGTACGATATTAATTTATGTGCGATATCCCGATAATCGCGGCGAATTGATTTCATATTTGAATTTGGCGCCTGCTCAACGTTAGCCGAGCGACCACTGACCAGCCGCCGAGTGCCCTCCTTCGATGTAGCCGCAAGAAACTATTCGCCAGTACCCTCCCCCCCCACATATGACGCAATGTTAAAAAGTAGTATTAGTGCAGCTCATTTCATAATATCGCGGCAATATATCGCGATGGAAATTTAAAATGCAATATCGAGACGATATTTTTTTGCGCCGATATTATCGCGATATATTTTTATTGTTGTTGCAATTATCGATATGGAATTTCATATCGTTTGACATTCCTACATACATACTGCCATGTGGTCAGTTATCCATAGATGTATCGCCAGTAAGCATCTCATTGTACCATGAAGTAATTGAATTGACAACGCGCTATCTCCACGAGTCACTCGGCAATGACGAACGCATCTGTGTTGACGATTATTGTTTACTATTTTCGTCTCTATTATTACAATCGTGTTATTGGAGACTTTGAGGGGTGTTCGATGAAGATGAAGGACTATCACAAAAACACATGCCGCACTCTAGGCCGGCACGTCACGGCACGTCACGTCACGTCGTCACGGCACGGCGCGACCTGTCCAAACGACGGTAGGGATTAAATGACTGTGAAAAATGAACCTCCCCACACCGACCCATCACGTCATTGTGTGCGTAGGTTTGTTTATTCACATTCAATAATCCCTAACGTCGTTTCAACGGGTCGCGCCGTGACGTGCCGGTCTAGTGTGAAACAACCTTTATGCGGGATTTGAACCCACGTTCCTAGGGCCGGCGCCCCAACCGAATGAGTCACCGTGGAAAGCGCGAAGGCATCGGTATAGTAGTCGTACAGCAACTACGGGTATGCTTTCGTCATCAATCAATGACGTGTTGACGGTCTCGGCCAACCCGAGCAGGTATTTGAATTAGCCACGGCTGCTGGTTGGCTGCCGCTCACCAGCCGTGACGGAAGCATTACCGAAGTTGTACGAGGACTATATCATAGTTCCAGGATAAGTGATGTGTGTACTGTAATGTAACACGCTAACTGTTCCCTGGGTCAGTCAGCCTGTTGTGTCAGTACCGTGACGTAATCTCCCTTGTCCTCCAGGACCCCCGGACCCGCCAGCCGGCCAGCCAATGGTCTCCGAGCTGGAGGCGCCTTTGTCCTGCATGGTCGCCTGGTCGAGCGCGCCCTATGACGGAGGCTGCATCGTCACCAGCTACAGCGTCGAGATGCGTCGCGGCGCCGCCTCTGATTGGTCGGTGTTGACAGACGACTGTCACTCCTTCTCGCACGTAGTACCCGGGTTGGTAACCGGCGAGAGCTATGTCTTCAGGGTCCGCGCGTTCAATGTACACGGAGCCAGCGAGCCCAGTGCTGAGTCAGCTCCCTTCGTCTTGGGACAACACACGGATGCCGGTGAGTCTCGCTTGAGGACGGTTTCATCATAGTGTGATTTTCATTCATCATGTCTTGTTGAAGACCATTTTACAAAATCCCTTAATTGCAGTCTTCGCGATAGTAAAGTTACAAAGGATAGGAGTGCCCTCGAACCAAGAAAATCCCCAGCATACAATTTTGTAACATCAGTGTTCATTTGTTATTTTTAAACTGAAAACAGATGTCTTCTAGAACAAACATCAAAATTGTCTTATTGCATACAACTTTGAAGCAATAATTATTTATTGCTGCCTTCTTATTGGTCACTATAAATACTTATAAATACATTTCCTCAAAGCGAGGTCAACAACAGAATCCTATATTTATTCTTTATTTTAACGTTTCGAAAAGGACATACACATGGAATAGAGCAGATGAGGGGGAATTTTATTGAATTTGAAGACTGTTGAATTTCAAGACCTGATGATAATGTGTGTAACGGCCTTGTGAATCCAATCATTTGGACGGCCAATACATTTTATGATGCCAAAGTATAATAGTAAATACAGTTCTTAGTTGTAATAGCTTTAGAAATTCAGAAATTACAAAAAAGTAAAACACACTCGACACAGTTTCAAAGGGCAAGTAAGTAGGATTCAATCAAATGGAAGACCTTGCAGCTTGTCCAATGGTTGGTCGTGTGCCCAGGGCTGTATCAATGTATGCTTGTGTCCACAGAGGAGGAGACCTTCACGCAGTCGTTCGAGCCTCGCATTGTGGCCGTCGAGTCGGGCGCCGACTTCAAGCAACGCTTCGACATCCTCGAGGAGCTGGGCAAGGGTCGCTTCGGCGTCGTCCACAAGGTATGCGACACCGAGACTGGCGAGAAACTCGCCGCCAAGTTCATCCGCTGCATCAAGTCCAAGGACCGCGAGAAGGTGCAGGAAGAGATCGACATCATGAACTGTCTACGTCATCCGAAGCTCCTCCAATTGGCGGCCGCGTTCGAGAACCCCCGCGAGATCATCATGGTCATGGAGCTCATCTCGGGCGGAGAACTCTTCGAGAGGGTGGTCGCCGATGACTTCACCCTCACAGAAAAGGACTGCATCCTCTTCATGAGGCAGATTGTCGAGGGGGTCGAATACATGCACCAGAACTCTGTGGTGCATCTTGACCTCAAGCCCGAGAACATCATGTGCTACACGCGAACCTCACATCAGATCAAGCTCATCGACTTTGGGCTTGCTAAGAAGTTGGACCCGTCGACTCCTGTCAGAGTCCTCTTTGGCACGCCCGAGTTTATCCCGCCGGAGATCATCAACTACGAGATCATCGGCCTTGAGTCTGACATGTGGTCCGTGGGCGTTATTTGCTACGTTCTGTAAGTATTCTTTGTAGTACGACACCATTTGTAAGACGATCTTAAATTGTGGCACAGATTAAAGAGAAATTGGTGAACTATTTGGATTTGAGAATACACCTGATAATTGAAAATAGTTTGAAATATTTTCTTCAAAATACAAATTGAGCTGCTTAAATATGGTATTTAGTGGTTCATCTATCAACTTTGAATACTTTTTGGCTTCCTTCTTAGAAGGAAAAGGTAGAGTAGAACGGATTTTCGGACTTTGAACAGCTTCATCTAAAGTAGTCACGCGTGTCATAGGTTTGCCATCACTGGTCAGTGGTATATACAAATATTGTAATTAACAATAAAACGCTCAAGATAATATGAAAGACTCTTTATCATCTGATCAATTACTGCTAGAATATCCTCTGGCACTTAACTTCCAGAAAGTAACTTCAAACAATCACTTTCTACGATGAATACGAACCTTGAATACTGATGCATGTACGATTTGTTTCCAGACTTTCAGGCCTATCACCCTTCATGGGAGACAGTGACGCAGAGACCTTCGCCAACATCACACGCGCAGATTTCGACTTCGACGACGAAGCCTTTGACGCCATCTCCCAGGAGGCCAAAGAATTCATCAGCTCCCTCCTCGTGCAGAAGAAGGAGTAAGTGGTTTTCTCAGTATTTCACTCGTGTGCAATATGCGTGTCTCTCTAAGCTGAGAGGTGCAAACTAAACTAGCTTGGAATTTGTCATATGACTAAAATGGTTCCAGTAGTAATTTAAATCGCTTTCAATTTGGTATTTTACCAGTAATTTCTAATTTGACAACACTCTAATATTTGTTTCTTTAAGGTTGCATCCAAGAATCTCAATGAATGGTTATTTGTTTTAGGAAGCGACAGACAGCCAGCCAGTGCCTACAGTGCACGTGGTTAGCTCAACAACACGAAAACATGAGCTGCGTTAAGCTCAGTACAGACAAGCTCAAAAAGTTCATCATCCGTAGAAAGTGGCAGGTACGTAAATGGTGTTACGTAAGTAAACTTAAATATGACATTACCTTTTGTTTCACCTTTATCAATGTCAAGTCAAATCAATGTCAATGAATTCGAAATCCAAGTCACATTGGATCTTCTTTTGGGTAAAGGATGACCTCTTATGCATCTTTTAATTCAAAACTTAAATTTAAGATATTATATTTATGATCTCTGCTACTTGCATTATTTGCAAATCTAACTTCAGTTGCTTCATCTCATAACTGAACGCTAGAGCGGTTGAAATAATGTGAAAGACGTGGTCTTGAACGTTTTGATTTTGATGATGTACATTGTCCACTACCATTGACTATTTGTACCCTAATATATTGTCATCATGGAACTTCGCTGAGTACTGACCCTTATTTTCTAAACGAGAACACGTAGGCCTATCTTATAGTCTTAGACAGAACCCCAACCCATGAATGACTGTCAAACGAGCTGAAACAGGGAGGCTTGCGCAGAAATGTGTATTGTCGTCAAACTTGAAGACGCCAATAGACGGCCCGATTAAATCTTTGTTAGTTGTGTTGTTGTGCTATTTACCAAAAGTGTTGTGATTAACATTTAAGATTTTTCCCATAGGTGTATTGTGTTTGTTTGTTTGTGTTCCTTGATTCTGAAGATCGAGCTGATATGGTCTTGCTTTGTTAGATAAATGTCAACTTTTGGGTTCGAGTAGCATGATTGCAATATTAGAGATATAAAGCAAGAAGCCAATTTTCGATTAATAAATAAGTGTTTTTCAAAATTTAAATCATTACATTTGAGCAATTCGTTGATTGGGAAGATAACAAATGGAAATTTTGCTTCATTGAAAATTGAAAACAAGAAAAACTAGACCTTGTGCACTAGCTCTCCGTTTGACAATCGTCATAAGTTGGAACCTAATAGTTTTCAATTTTTAAAGAACCAATTGTAACCACCTGCTTCATTACAGTCTCATAATATTATGTAGTTTGATCACAGCTGACGATGTTCTGAACGAATACTTTTCATATTACGAAAGATATAAATTTTATATTAACAAATTGTACCTTCTTAAAATTGTTACAAGCTACCATCTTTAAACACATTATGACTATCAGGCACCAAATCCTGTATAATGTCAAAAACACTTCTTGATCGACTCACTCATCGTTCCATAGCAACCCTGTGGATGCTGACTTCACATATATGAGTGACAATGGCCAACTAAATGTGTGCATTAAAAATGCTGACGTCATGAGTGAGGCATTGGCCATCAAAATGTCACATTTAAAAATGCCACTCACTGATTGACTCCGACTCACTCATCTATGACGTCAGCATTCACAAGGATTCAATGAAACCACTTGGTCACAAATATCTTGAGTCAATCGCCCAGATGTTCACGCAGGTATTTGCCACATAAGACCCTCACGTGTTGTGTTTGTAGTAGTTGTACTTGTAGTAACGCATGGTTTTGTTTGTGCATGTCTGACTGTTTCTGTTCTGTCCGCGTGTCCCCGCAGAAGACCGGCAACGCTATTCGAGCCCTCGGCCGTATGGCGACCCTATCGGCGAGCCGACGCAACTCCAACGCGACTTCTATATCGACCAGTCCTCGTCCCAGCGTTACCGGCTTCGCGCACCTCGCGAGCGTCTCCGAGGACAATAACAGTGTTGTGTGCGTTGCCACTAACCCCGAGTGCAATAACCAAATAACAATGCCCGAGAACGGCTTCTCCAAGGAGGGTGTTTTCAACGCGGCCACCCGCTCCAGGTTCTTCAGTGAGAGAAGTGATAGCGGCATCAGTGACTGTTCTAGTGCTTCGTCCACCATTCCCCTAACACACTCAAATCATTCCAACAGACCCTTATTGAATAAAAAGTTCTCAATTAGCGAGGAAGTAGAGTTTAATAACGATGAAACTAAAGATCTAGATGATGTAATTAACGGACGCAATGATAGTAAGCGTGTTCATGTGTTTTCTCCGCCCTCAGCCGACAGCTATACAAAGACAGGCAGCTTGAGGCAGCAAAGCTCCGTGGACTCTGGCATCGGGGATGTTAAAACCAGCCACCCGAGCGCTAGGCTCGCCCACAAGACGTCGAGGTCCCTCATGCAACCTACCGTCGCGTCCAGTCAGAAGACCGTGGGTCTACCCAAGGAACACAGCAATAATTATAAGAAGGCGATGGCCTTTTGGAAACCATAGTCATTTTATAACAGTAACGTAACAATATGGGTTCAAACAAACTATGAGCGGTTTCGGTATCGTGCCTTTAAACATCACGTGACTTATGTGATACAGGTGATGTATATAGAGCTGCAACGTAACGATAGGCGAGGAAGTTAGAAATAAGATGGTCATCTTGGCTCGTGGGAGAGAATATTTTGATATTTATCCGTTAATCTGTAATAGTATCAACTTTCTTGCAAGGCGTGTCATACCGATTTGACGTACTGACAATAGACTTTTTACCAAAATGCCATACATCCTTCATTAATATCCAAGTTACCAAATACATTATATTAAGTTCGAGTTTTTGTATATATAGTAAATTTGTCAAGCAGGTGTATGTCGGATGTAAAATTTGCGCTGGTAAACGGCATTCTACCGTGTAACGAGAATAATGAAAACAATACCCGTAAGTGTTTGATCCCTTGTGTCAAACACAATATTTCTTTCTTTGTTTCTTTTCACTATTTTAGTATAAATATATTTCGTACCTATTTCATTTGCTTATAACAGCTTATTTGCTAGCAGACAGCTCTTTAGTGATGAGTACACACCCAATATTTTCAAATAAAATACTCTGTGGTGAATGTGCCTACTGTTACTAAACGAAACCTTCAAGAGAAATTGTAAATTACAATATATAATTTTTGGAGAGAAAAATGTGTAATAAAATATTACCACGAAAAGATGACTTGAGTTGTTTTATTTTCATGTTCTACACAATGTTGAGACAACATGTTTTTTAGATAACGAGGAAACCATCCAGACCACACTGCTCCAATAACTGAATGTTACGTGAGTAATGGAATTTGGAGATTCAAAATATAACTATATGCTGTTGAAAACTTTGTACGTATTATGTCTCCCATTTCTGGGGGGCCTTATCCAGAAGAATGTTAATACTTATAAATTTCAACCATAGAAACCAACCGAAGAAAAATGTCTTGTTAAAAATATGTTGTATACCTACGTTCAAATTCAATGTTTCTACAAATATATTTTTACAGGTTGAATAGATTTTGCTACTCTGAATATCTTTTCCATTTCATACCGTACCAAATGTCAACATCATTCAAAATGTCAAGAAGAACAATTTTAATTGTGTGGAATTTGTATTAAAATTTGTGTTAGTACTTGGGAGGGGGGGGGGGGGGGCTCAACACTGTCATCAACCCCTTGACTACCTTGCGTCATCAACCCCTTGATAACCATGCGTCATCACACCTTGACTACCATGCGTCTTCAATCCCTTCACTACCATGCGTCATCAACACCTTGAATACCATGCGTCATCGACACCTTGACTACCTTGTGTATCAACACCTTGAGTACCATGCGTCATCTACCCCTTGACTACCTTGTGTCATCCACCTCTTGACTACCATGCCATGCGTCATCTAGACCTACAATAAATAATACATGCAATAAGAGTCATCACTCATCACGTCTGGTGTCTTCTTTGCTTATAGTCCAGCATCAAATGGAATCCTGTGCAATTTCGAGGAAAGAGTATAGCACCATATACCAATGTGTTCATAAGGTTTTACAGTATTTAGCGCACTTTGGTGCCAGAGCGATATCCGCGACTGGGGGCGGGGGCGGTGCCCCCAATTTTGACTACGCATTGCGTTGAATATCGCTCAATTACGGCCAAACAGTTGGTCTGACAACGAAAATGATAATTATAAAATATATTTGTGTGTCATTGATAAATATTTCCTTGTCACAATTATTCATGTACGGTACATAGTGCGAAAGTTATCGTCAATTAAGTATAAAATTAATATATTCTCAATATATAAAACCATGGGACAACCATATATTTTCAAAACATTACAAACACATTCATACACGTAAAGAAATTTCAGAGTGTTGCCATATCGGTGATTTTTTTTCATAATTTTATCTTCAAGCGATTGGTATTAGTGAAGTATTAAAGACAAGAATGCGTGGGGCTTTTGTGCGCCCGCTAAACACAGGTGTAATGCATAGAAGCATTGGCAATCATAATATTGTACTATTCCGAAAGAAAAGTACACTTATAACGAAAATGATAATTATAAAATATATTTGTGTGTCATTGATAAATATTTCCTTGTCACAATTATTCATGTACGGTACATAGTGCGAAAGTTATCGTCAATTAAGTATAAAATTAATATATTCTCAATATATAAAACCATGGGACAACCATATATTTTCAAAACATTACAAACACATTCATACACGTAAAGAAATTTCAGAGTGTTGCCATATCGGTGATTTTTTTTCATAATTTTATCTTCAAGCGATTGGTATTAGTGAAGTATTAAAGACAAGAATGCGTGGGGCTTTTGTGCGCCCGCTAAACACAGGTGTAATGCATAGAAGCATTGGCAATCAATCAATCATAATATTGTACTATTCCGAAAGAAAAGTACACTTATATCTTCGTTTTAGCTTGTAAAATAATAATTTGGATGGTGCCAAGCTCCAAAATTAGGCGTTTACAAGTTATACATAAAAAACAAAATGGCCGACTCGCATGAGGTTTTGCCTATTTATCTTCACAATCGTGCATTTTTTGGCAAAACTTAATAAGACAAAAATTGTTTCTAGTAAAATTCTACACACATATAATACTTGGATATTTTCATAGGAAGTACTACTTACGTACCAATTTAATTTTTGTATGTGTGCATCTGAACACAAATGTACAAAACTTGGCTCCCGTTCGCTTATTGATGAAGCGACTGTGACCTACGGGAGTGTTCTTAATATCTTCTTTTAAGCTCATCAAATAATAATATTGATGGTGCCAAGCTCCAATGATAGGCGTTTACGTGTTGCATGTGAAAAACAAAATGGCTGTCACTTCAGGTGGTTTTGGCAATTTATCTTCATAACCGTACTATTTATGACAAAATCTAACATGACAAAAAATATTCCTTGTAAAATTCTACATACAATTCATATTCAGGTATTTTCATATGATTTACCATTTACCTACAAATTTAGATTTGTGTATGTTAATCTGTACTCAAATGTACAAGCATTGGCTCCCCTGGGCTACTTGATGAAGCAAGTATGGACTATGAGAGTGGGCTAAATCTCTTCCTTTTAGCTTATAGAACAATAATTTTGATGGTGCGAAACTCAAGTACTAGGCGTTCAAGAGAAACACGTAAAAAAAAAAAAAAAACATTTGAGTACTAATTAACATGAAGAAATTTAATTTTTAGGTTAATGGTAGGTCCTATAAAAAAAAGTTAATATCATTTGTGTGTACAATTTTACAAGAAATAATTTTTGTCATATTACATTTTGTCATAAAACGTACGGTTATGGCGGTAAATTGGAAAAACTACCTATAGTGGTGGCCATTTTGTATTTTACGTGTAACTCGATAATGCCCCATATTTAAGGTAGGCACCATCACAATTATTACTTTATAAGCTATAAAGAAGAGACTGAGCCCACTCCTATACTTGCTTCATCAAACAACCGACGAATGTACATCTGAATACACCCTATTAGCGGGCATTTTGTTTTTTGCGTGTTTCTCTTGAACGCCTAGTACTTGAGTTTCGCACCATCAAAATTATTATTCTACAAGCTAAAAGGAAGAGATTTAGCCCACTCTCATAGTCCATACTTGCTTCATCAAGTAGCCCAGGGGAGCCAATGCTTGTACATTTGAGTACAGATTAACATACACAAATCTAAATTTGTAGGTAAATGGTAAATCATATGAAAATACCTGAATATGAATTGTATGTAGAATTTTACAAGGAATATTTTTTGTCATGTTAGATTTTGTCATAAATAGTACGGTTATGAAGATAAATTGCCAAAACCACCTGAAGTGACAGCCATTTTGTTTTTCACATGCAACACGTAAACGCCTATCATTGGAGCTTGGCACCATCAATATTATTATTTGATGAGCTTAAAAGAAGATATTAAGAACACTCCCGTAGGTCACAGTTGCTTCATCAAGAAGCGAACGGGAGCCAAGTTTTGTACATTTGAGTTCAGATGCACACATACAAAAATTAAATTTGTACGTAAGTAGTACTTCCTATGCAAATATCCAAGTATCATATGTGTGTAGAATTTTACTAGAAACAATTTTTGTCATATTAAGTTTTGCCAAAAAATGCACGATTGTGAAGATAAATAGGCAAAACCTCATGCGAGTCGGCCATTTTGTTTTTTATGTATAACTTGTAAACGCCTAATTTTGGAGCTTGGCACCATCCAAATTATTATTTTACAAGCTAAAACGAAGATATAAGTGTACTTTTCTTTCGAAATAGTACAATATTATGATTGCCAATGCTTCTATGCATTACACCTGTGTTTAGCGGGCGCACAAAAGCCCCACGCATTCTTGTCTTTAATACTTCACTAATACCAATCGCTTGAAGATAAAATTATGAAAAAAAATCACCGATATGGCAACACTCTGAAATTTCTTTACGTGTATGAATGTGTTTGTAATGTTTTGATAATATATGGTTGTCCCATGGTTTTATATATTGAGAATATATTAATTTTATACTTAATTGACGATAACTTTCGCACTATGTACCGTACATGAATAATTGTGACAAGGAAATATTTATCAATTACACACAAATATATTTTATAATCATCATTTTCGTTGTCAGACCAACCGTTTGGCCGTAATTGAGCGATATTCAATGCAATGCGTAGTCAAAATTGGGGGCACTGCCCCCGCCCCCAGTCACGGATATCGCTCTGGCACCAAAGTGCGCTAAATACTGTGAAACCTTATGAACACATTAGTATATGGTGCTATACTCTTTCCTCGAAATTGCACAGGACTATGATTTTCGACACTTTGATGCTGGACTATTATGTCGCACATCGATCTCCAACCAAGGAGTACAGTGTCACGTCAGATGTGTCCGAGTAATGTTGCTATATCGTTATGCGCTCGTCATGGAATCTGTACAAGATGCTTCAGGTTTGTAAATGTATTTTCGTTTGATATTATCGATCAATAATGTGGTCTTTGTTTCGATTATCGATGTTTTACTGTACCGTTGTGCGTCCCTAGTTACGAGGTCGATACATTGTCGACTCTCCCACTGAAAGTCGATTAGTGAATAGCGAGAAAGTGAGGTGATTATAGTGGACAATAATTAATACAGATATTTAAATTCATTTATATATTTTTTTTTTTAAATTAGGATCTTCAGCAGACTAGACAGATGGTTGAGTATGAGTTGTTTGTCCTAGGGCAATGAAGACACGGAAGACCGGGGTGGGTGGGGGTAGACAGTGGTACAAGAATGCAACTTGTACTGCAATCTCTACGTGGAATGCATTGCATGTATAAGCATTACAGAAAGTGAAACTATTCCATTTTCTTTTTGTCAGATTTGATTACAAAATTCATCACTGTTCGCTGTTCGGAATCTGCAAAATCATCTTCGGTAGAGAGAAAAAGTGAAATGGATCGTTTCATTTTTTTCGCGGGAAAGCAGACGGGCGCCCCCCCCCCCCCCCCCTCCCCGGCATTCTTCTCCGATTTCGATACTTATACTATATACATCGATACTTTGTTCTTATTTATATACTTATCTAAAGAGGAATTTTGCTTCCCGCCTTGATACGCGCCCGAGTTTTGAACTTTTTGTGGGGGGCATCGCTAAAGTGCCGAGTGCCGGCTCATGTCTGGTGAAACCAAGTTACATGATCGGTCATGAAGCGATGGAGCGAGTGAAGAAAGCTGGACAAATACCGAACGTATAAGAGGACCGGCAGCATTCTTGCGCATTGGTCTTGTTAGCTTTGTCTACGTCACAACTGGGTAGAATACAGTCGGGACCATGGGTCACGTGAGTACGCAATTATTGTTGTTGTTATTGTTGTTGTTGTGGTAGTGGTGGATGATGGAGCTATCACATAGTCTCATACTATACTTGGTTCCAACCTAAAACACCCTGCCAACCACTAACCTGAAAGGGCTACTTAGCCGTCGCCTTCTTTGTTGAAAGTTGTACATGCCAGTCATGTATAAAATCTCCAGCGACAGTCGATTCGGTGACATAATTACAGTTATAAAATGCCGGGACCTCCCCTATACAGGGTTAGCTGTATGTGGTCAAGTTATTTTTCCGTAGGGTTTGTAGCTGTCGGTACCGGCCGAGAAGGCGAGTGCTTTCTTGAATAATGGGGATGATTGACATCGATTATCTACACAATAACTTCGCATCCTTTCAGGTCAGTGATTGGCAGGGTGTTTCTTAGGTACGAACCACCTATAGACATGGTTATCTCACATTTTTGACATTATTACCTTTGGGTACAGTATACGTACGTATCCAGTAGCGAATCTCCTATATATACAGCATGCCCATTGAATAAATTGCGCCATAAACAGAAGCCATCAGCTGCTTCCCTGCGACACTAGCGCGGCGTAGTGATAACATTGTGGAGGGAGATACATTGTTTAAACTACCTCAAGTTGTATTAGTGCTACGACTATTCACCTACCACTTTGCTAGCCCCACAACATATATGCATAAGCCTGTGCGCGTGTGTTCGCACAGTACAGGAAACAAATTTTGCTCGTGTTTTGCTACTGGATATATACCAACAGTGCTTTGGGTTTAAAAAAATAGCTACAAATAGGCCAATATAACAATAGTAACTCCTCCCTGCTTTGGTTCCAAAGTTAACAACATGACAAATTCAAACCGGCCATTTTATTAGAACCTTTCCTTTCATTGCAAATTGTTTGTAGGCCTACAACATTGCGTGTAAACTTATTTGGATCGCAGATATTGGGATAGACGCTACGATTGAATTACGAGTATAAGCTGAGGTCTGAGGATACTTCTTCTTCTCATTGTGAGGGACCGTTTATCTCCCATGTTCTGAATAGATTAGCATTTAGTACGTATAAGTAAATACTTCTTGCAAACGGTGAACCGAGAGAGTAATAAATACAACCGGACGTCGCTGCTTCTGAAAGGTTAACTTTTTACCTGAGTGACCTTGCATTGTTGATTGAAATCTTAAGAACAAATTAAAACTGTCTCCGAAATAGGTGAAGAAATGAATATTTAAAACGTGCGAAGTTACCGAAAGGCAAAAACATTTCTGCATTTTTCTTCTGAGAATTGTTTTCTGTATTATTATTTGTAACAAATCGCGTTTTATTCGGTCACAAATATGAGGTGTACTTCACTTATCACGAGATAAATATTGTCAGGAAACCAGCTCCATGTTCGATGAATGGGGGGGGTGGGGGGTAATGTAGGTGGAGGTCCCCCACATCAGCACCGCAGACATAATAGTGTCGTTATGTTGGAGGCATATACAGATTGGCTGCTGAACGGGAAAATTTCACCACCTTTTAGTGTATTGGTTTTATTGCAATAAGCAAGCACCAAATATGATAACTGATCACCAAAAGATTATGCATTTCAACGATTACGTTTATGAATGTATCATTTAATATTTAGAGCTCATTCATTGCAGACACTCAATAAATCTGGGGGGGAGCAGCCCCCATCATGCTCTGTGTATGAATGTCACACATTTTTGACAACGGCTGTTTTGACGGGTTTTCATTACCAAATCATTATCATCTCACTCGTCCTTGCACTCACCGTGTCACATTATGCTCTACAGCGATACTAATTGCTCCTGTAATATACTCTGTCACACTGGGCTACGACATGACCGTTATACAAGGCCGCAGTGTCAACAACTTGAGTCTAGACGTTAATGCAGCACATTACTCATCCAAGGCCTAACTTGCGGGTTTTCTGGAGATTCTTCAACATAACGATACATAACGGATGAAAAGTACGGGTACAAGTAATTGAAACGTGGGATTTTCATAGACACATCATTATTGTTTTTGTGATAATAGTATGGGGGGAGGGGGCGGGGGTCCTACAGATGGTCCTAGTTCGAATGCAAGATAATCATTGTTTTAGGTTTATTGGCTGATTTAATCTATATTGACTCTATTCTTTATCATTTTGGGAAGGAAACCAAGAAAAAACTGAAAGGTTTAAGTTTTAGCTTCTGGAATTTACGTATTATCTATAACCACGAAGATTCAAAATTCTCTTCTTAAAATTTCAGTAATATTGAGATTCTTAAAAAAGAAAAAGAAATTATCTTGATGCTCTGGGACCATAAGCACCAGCATCAACACGAAAGTGGAAGGTCTATAATAAATGTAAACGGTAACTTTGTAACACGTCGTATTACAGCAACAATAGATACATATAACACAACAAGCGCTAACGCTCCGTTAGTCTTCTTTGCGTCCCAAGCCTAACAAGCGACACTAATCGCCAATCAATGGCTCTAAACGCTGTCAACGGTTCACTGATTTGTAGCAGTTTTCTCTTCGCTGGCAAAGTAATTATTGTGTCTTATTTAATGATTGCGCAGAAAAACATTACGTTAAAATTACAGTCACATAACTGTCTCACTGATCAATCCATTACATTGTGATTGAATAATAGTTGTTTGATATGTTGTAATTATATCATTCCGAAAGATATCCAAGTATCCATTTATGTGTAGTATAACTGTCACATCTCCATGCAAAATATTGTTGTACTCACACATGCTCTACTCAAAGGTTTTAAATAGATTCTGGATACGAGCTGCAACTGGCATTAATCAGCAGTGACGACTACAGCACCCTACTTATTTCACCGTAATTACCTCATTCATATAATCTTCTCATCTCATCTCTTACATAAGCATTTATCTCTCTTATTTGTGGAGCAAAATGATTGCACACCCGAATTCTTGATTATTACCAAATCTCACATCTTGATAACACCTCTCATACATGGTTTTGGTTGGGTGGTCAGAGTTACGCATAGTTTAACACGTCTTTACCAATTAACAGTTGCGATATTTATAACGTGTATTTCAAACACATTTTAATAATAACGATGTGGCATCTCGTTTTATTTAATGTTTAAAACACTTTCAGAACACATAAATTGAATGACTGTTATAATGTTTCAGACATGGTTCTTTCTCCCACTTCTGTACGCACTTGTGCCCTTCCTGCATGTAACGAACGGTAAGTGTCTGACAAGTAGACATGACTTATATGTAAGGCCATGCCGAGGAGTGCTGTGTACATGCACTTTGGACATCCATCGAAATATCTCAAAACGTAACGAAACAACAACTAAAATAGTTTTGCTACCAAATACTGTTTAAATTAAATTGTATGGACTAATTTAAAGTAACTAAAATCCATTGCAATAATTGTGTAATTCTTGACTTGCATTTCAAAGGATTCACAGAAAACATAAAATAGTACAAATATATATTTATTATGCCATTTATGGAGTAGTGTGGTATAGATTTTAATAAGTGGTTTAAATGCTTTAATGAGTAAGCTGTAATGATGAAAAAAAAGGTATGCAATTTTTTTGGTTCTAAGAATCTAAGATGTTGAAATACCCCTGTTATATATCATTATTATGAAATGTCGAAATATGTGTAAACATGATATATTACTTCCTTCAATGTGTAACAATGAATACGAAAAGGAGGTTCTGATAACCGGATATGAAGATAATGTTTGTCTTTGCATCTTCTAAATACATGTTTCAACATTCATAACATATTTATAAACCCAGTGTACTGATAACCATCATCGATCAGCAACTGTGATAATGATTGTTGTTGTTATTTGTTATCGGCGAGTTGGGACCACTGATGACCTCGCTGTCTCCCCCTCAGCCAATCACGAAGGTGCAAACCGTGCGCTGCTTGGATGAGAACATCAAGATGGACGACGACAGAAACTATGAGATCGAGAAGCACAAACGAGATGTAATCACTCTTAACATATGATAATAATAGACCTGTGCTTTATTACAGAATTAATTAAAAACAACAAATAAAATGACAATATAAATTAAGATAAACATATTAACTCAAATAGTCGGCCATGACCCTTGCAATAACGAACAATCTAAATACAACAGATTAATACCATTCAACGAAAAACATGTAGGGTGGAGGTCGAATATCTGGCACACGATTAAAGGGGTTCTCACCCGCTACACCAAAAAAATATGTTTAACTAAGGCTGATTAGCTATGAAATAAGCGACTAAATGAAAAGAAATCGGGTTCACCATAACCCGGGGAAAAAATATCAAAGTTAGTGATTTTCGAGCTAGGTCCCATCGGCGAAAATCTCCCATAAGAAATAGCATTGGGACGACCTGTATGCCTTGGGACCTTGGAGGATTCTGCTCCAAAAAAAAATGATGTAATACTTTTCGCTGCGTCTTTCTTTTCTGCGTATTTCGTATATTTTGGTTTTGTAATCGGAGCTTCCGTTCAGGTACAAAATAAAGATGTGTAATCGGGTGCTCCATTTCGTTTTGAGCGTTGCTGTGCGTTGCTGTGCACGTCGAGTCGGCGGGTGTCGACTGTCGAGTTGGTGTCAAGTAAGCCAAGCGAGAGAGAGAGAGAGTTAGAGAGAGAGAGTAGTAGTATTGGGAGGGGAAATAGTCAACGCATGCACAATGAACGCGGTCTGCTATGCGGTGTCAAATGGAGTACACCAAGGCCGTCTAGATATATCGCTTCGAGTACACTCGCACCAAAAGCCGGCTGACACCAACAGTCGCCGCGGCAGTTAACCAGAAATTTCATTAATTAATAACAATTCACAGGTTTCAACTTACGATGTTTAATGGTTCATTATCGATTGGTGTGGTGCAGTAGATCATATGGTAAAAAATAAATCTAGCGGGTGAGAACCCCTTTAAGGTCAAGTCACCACTGAAATGTATGTGTTAGTTTTTGCTGTACTTATTACTTCCAGATAATACGTGGATGATATCTGATTGCCTATTCTGTACAATATTCGAACCTCCGTTACTGTTCAGTTATTACTGTGGAGATCTGCGCTATAACCCATATGACCCATATAACCCATATGACATTGTATAACTGTTTTATTGTTTTGCATCATCAATATCCCTGGCAAGACGTGCCATGGGAGGATGTTTGAAACATGTTTTTATAACTATGGGAACTTTCATATAAAGTAGTCAGTCACGAGGGTTTCTTTATCCCTACTGTCGGTATAACAAATAAATTGAGAAGTACCAGTCCTATCATTGGCACACTTGATACAAACTTCCCTCATGATATGATTAATGAGTACACGTGGAAATTACAATTGAACAACAACACACGTACAAATACACAAAGATCATATCAAATTAATATCCCTGGATGTAATGAAGATAGTGGAGATAGTTCCGCTCGACCCGACTTGACGATATTGTCCGTCAGAAATGGCGGGAAGGCTGAGCACAGCCTTGCTAATTACCATTCAACGCGCGGTGCAGAATACGAAGACGAGAGTCCTTCGCGCTCGAGTAAACCCGGAGTAACCCGAAGCCGCGTGCAATGTTCACAGAGACGAAGCAGCCTCCTTACTCGGGCAGTCGAGACGCTTTACTGTCTCTGACTGTCTCATTGTTGCAGGAAGATTTACGAGTAGGGTTTGCCAACATTGCCACTTTAGCAGACTCCAATTGGGGACTAAATAATTGTCAAACAGGTGTGAAATCAACAGGCGTTTTGGGGAATCCTGGCGGCTTTCCAGTGCCAAAGGGGTATTGTTTGAAGATTGGTTTTCGTAAAATATACGTTTTTAATACCTTTGAGAGATATCTTAAATTTTCAATAGTATTCTCTTGTCTCTGGTTGACAAGTAGTACAGCGATATAAAAATAGTTAAAACCCTACTTTTCGGTTTGTTGACACAGTAACAGATGAGCAGTCAGCTCGTAAAAGAACGTTGCTTGGGAGATGAGTCGTATCTTTTTGGCAATTACCATTATTTTTGAACTTTTGACTTTCACACACGCACAACACATATGGCCAAATGTTTCCCACAGTTGATCAGGACACAGAAGTGAAGAGCTCCACAGTCGCACTAATCGAAATATGATTTAGCATGAACAATAAAAATGTGATTGTCAATTTCATCAATCACTCTCACAAATTTGTCATATACACAGTCCATGGTCGATGCAAAATAATAGACTATCTTTAGGGATGTTTATGTATCATTTATCGAAAATGTTGTAAAGTGTTTTCTCAAACTGAATCTTTGTGAAACATGTTTGAGAAACTAACTATAGTATTCTTGTCGCAGGAAGACGTGAGGGTAGTGATGACAACTCGATCTCGACGAAACACCAATTGCGTAGTCAAATCTTCAGTCGAAGAGGACGAAAACGACCAAAACATTAATTATCAACATACTAATTATTTCAATAACGAACCACAAAACAATTACCCAACTAACAACAACGGAAGCAATACCAACTTTGACACTTTACATAACCAAGGGGACTACATCAACATCCTGCATTTCAATGTGCCCGATACAAACACGACATGGGTGGAGGATCCGAGTGGGGTTCCCCTCGGCTTCCCGCCATTATCCCAACCGGATGAGGGGTACGAGACGGTAAAGAAGTCCGGCTTCGAGACCGACGTACAGCGACAGGAGTCGTACAAGCATCGGGAGTACAGCGAAGAGACACGAAGACAGCCGACGCAGGGCTGGCGTAACTACGGGGATAGCTACCGTACCTATAGGCCGGGCGGTAACAAGGGCTACGAGGCGAGTGCCAATGATGTTGACTACGAGTGGAAGTATAATGGACAGATCAACGGGGGTAGCCGGATGTTGATATGTCCGGGGTTGTTGGCTATCTGGGCATCTGCGGTTCTCATTTAACTCTGTGTTTGTAGCGTTTTATTTGGTGTTAAGTTTGAAACATATTTCTGTTGTGTGTGTACGTACATTGTTAAAATAAAAGCAATATAATATGAAATGCTAGAAGTACATACATACATTATCTAAATAGTCAAAAGAGTCACTGATCACAGTATATACTCCTATAAAGTATGTGTAATGTTAGACGTTGTTGCTGAATTGATGGAGCACTTTTTCTTCAATTTTGAAATTCTTTTAATTGCCACTTTCATCATGCACAGTAGTTACAAATGGCTACTATAGGAGGTGCCCTAATGTATATTATTAATTCAGTTCACCAGTTTTTGTTAGGGGCGTCTTGAGCTGTAAATCAATCAAGATCATAAGAAACAAATAACAAACAATCAGGCGACTGTACTTGTCGCTTATTGCTTTATGCAACTGTTGCATTAGGGCATAATGAGGCAACTCCCAAATTACAATAATATGCAAAGTTAAGTGTGAGGTGGTGGACCATAGAGCTTACTTCATATCATTATGCAGTAAATATTACATACTATTAAAATCTCATTAGAATACTTGAGATCAAACCGAGACAGTGCATTTCTTATCACTTCATCAGACAACGTAACAAGCGCGATGTGTTAAGTGTTTTGTTTCGTTGGGTTTAAATAAAAACCATTTCCAATCAAAGCGTTAATATAAATAAACCCTTCAGACTGCAGCAGAAATAGATTTATATTATATCGGATAAATCAGTCAATTTATAGCAGGGGAACGATTTGTCTATATTTTAATTCCGACTTACCTCAATGAAACATACGATATTATGTTCTACAGCTTGACAATGACAACCTTCCCGAGTGTTCAATATAGTGGTTTTTATTTACACATATCTTAAACAAACGAATATAATAGATAGTTCAAAGACTAAACTTAAGTTAGTTCTTTGTTAGTGGAACATATTCTTATCTGTTAAGTTTAGATTAAATACGTTTATGATTTAAGATTTTTTTCAACTTCAGTACAGTTTCCATCTTTTTTAGATTGTTTTAAATACTTGACGTTGTCTAGTACCACAAATTAATTTTTTTAAATTTATGTTATATAGATATTAATATAGGAGTATAAAAACGTAAAATTACTATCATTTTTAAACTGCCTATGATAAACATGAATTAATAAGTACTAGTGTAGTGAGTGTAGTTGTAGTGTAGTACTGTAGTATACCTAAGTGACGAGTAATATTTGTTCGTGTACTCGTATGTGTATGTTTGTTCGTGTTTTACGTGTGCTGCGTGTGAATGCGTAAGTAGATGTAAGTATGCGTGAGTAACTGATGCGTATACTTGTGAATGTTTGTTTACCTTTATAACAATGTTTTTCTCACATTATTTTCGTATATGTCGGTATGTTGTAACGTTGTATAATGTATTTACTGTTGTACGTTCAATTTAATACCGTTAGGGAATAAGGTTAATGTCATTTGCGCCAATGCACACGCACACGCACACGCACACGCACACGCACACGCACACGCACACGCACACGCACACGCACACGCACACGCACACGCACACGCACACGCACACGCACACGCACACGCACACGCACACGCACACGCACACGCACACGCACACGCACACGCACACGCACACGCACACGCACACGGGGTTGTAAATATGTCTTGTCATTTTGCCAGGACTTTTGATTGACTTCTCATTGTAGAATATTAGTGCAGCTCAATTATTAATTATGGTTATTATAATATAAGGTCATAAATAATTGCTTCGAGGTAATAATTGTGCTAAGCATCCTCTTATAGATGTTTTTGTCCGAGTTCGTGTTCCTTGTTAGTAAAATTATTAAGTATCCATTGTTTCTTAACTACAACATGACAGTTCTTCCATCGTTTACATTGGAATGAGAAAACTTATTATTTTAATTAATTTTTAAATATTACCATCTCTAACTAGCGTGTAAAACATTAAAATAATACAGTAACCTTGAGGACACCGGGCGTGAAAACTGGAGGCTCATTTCTATGGGAGGAAACGCATTTCGACACAGCCGTAAAAGTGATGCAAATCAACATCAACACACATTCTACGTTAGCCAGACAATGCGGTAGTTTCAGCATCGTTCGTACAACCTTGTGTTAGTCTTATAAGACAATGTTTTAAGATAACCTCTCGCAGTTTCTGCTTCTACGGAACGTCCGCAAGTTGGGAATGTCTTCGATGCAGGTAAGGATATCCAGTTCCGTGGATTTAGTCACTTTCAATCATCAATCTGACAACCCATCTGGTGCCATTTGTTATCTGATTAAGGCTTTCATAGTGGGGCTGTCATAATGTTTGGGCAATCTAAGCAGTTAATTTTTAAGGGGATTTTCTATCTACAAAAACCTAATTTGCACAAAGATGACGATATATTGTTAACTAAATCTTTGAAACTGTTAATAGATATATTATCTATTGATGCATTTAAATTGGTTATTGCTTATTGATTATTAATCGGATTAAGATAAACCAAAATAAATACTATAAAAAGTGAAACACTAGAGTAGTTCTCGCATAATCAAATCTTGTAAGTTGTAAATTATTTGAATTATTGATTATTCTTAAACTAAACAATAGATGTTGATATTTTGATTTGACATCTACCCCTTACATGTTTTTTTTTTTATTGAATTATCTTTGTGAAATGTACTATTTGAAACTAGTTAATTGGAAAAGTTTATTTTTTATTTTTTCATTTTTGTGCACTCAGTTTTCATAATTTTCTGGAACAGCTATAGATAAACGGAAAGGGGGATGTTTGAGCTAATTTGTTAGTTAGATCGTATAGTTATCATATTTTTTTATTTCACTTTTATGCTATTGCATTATCATTACCACAGTCACTTACCTAATTACATCAGTGAGTTTGTTATCTTTGTCATTTACCTTTGAATACATTCTTATATATGTTCTTGCAAATAATAATAGAACAGCTTCTCCTTGTTGACAAACAGTAAATGATCACTTCAAAGGCTTGCAGATATAAACCCAACCTCCTTCAACAATCTTGCAAGTTATTTGTGCAATAAGTGGCCATATCTCACAGCACACAACACGGGAATTTACACTTCAATTTCAATGGCTCATTAACTTTTCGGCTTCTCCGCTTGGCTGGCCGCTGGCATATCTACTCTATTTGCAACACTTGTTAACCATTTTGCACTCAGAGCTTTGAAAGTGTGCTTTGGGTAGCGCTCTCACCCAATACCATGTATACAATATACGTCGTGTAGCAAAGCTCATCATGTTCTCTGTGTCTCCGTAGCGTCTAGCTGTGTGGCTCGTGCTGACGGCCAAGTGCTGCCATGCGGTAACCATCAACAAGCTGGCCCTGCCAGGTATGTTACCAGACGAGGGAGTCAGCTCCCCCTCACAAACTCCCAATTTTAATGATTGTGCACAATTAATATGGTAAATATTTAATTATAACATCCATAAACCTATTCATTTAGATATATATAATGTAATTGGTGAAGCCTGTCATCGTATTTTGCGCTTGTCACTACAGGATAGATAGGTAGGAAGATTTTTATTTTAGAGCATTCTAAAGCTCCCCCGCCCCCTTTCAGGATTTTCGAACGAAGCTACAAGTCTTCCTTTTACTTTTGCCATCAAAGATGCAGGTCGGTGCGTTGTGATGCTAAATGCCATCCATCTTGAAATATTACTGCACATCCGGGTATGTTATTGATTCTACCTGAACAAGTACCTAGGTCATTGGGTTTAAAAATGCCTAGGTTTCTTCAACCCCATTCATCGCTTCATGTCCTCTTCAGCCAGTACACTTCATTTTATTCTTCTTTTTCTTCTGCTTCATCTTATTACCTCTTTTTGTGTTCTGTATTTTGTATTATGTATTTTGTATTTTGTATTTACCTTTTGTATTCTGCATTATGAATTTTGCTTCTTGTATTTTTTATCTATAGTGTGGTTTGATGGAAGATAAGGCCTCACTGGCCTTAATCCCGCCATAAATAAAAATACCTTAATCAATCAATCAATCAATCAATCAATCAATCAATCAATCAATCAATCAATCAATCAATCAAGCAATCAATCAAGCAATCAATCATTCTTAACTTAGTCAGAATTGTCACTTTATTTTTTTCTCTCAACATATTTTTGTATAAGTAATATAAGTAGGTAAAAGTACTTTTTTTATTTCAATGATATCTGGTACACTATACCTCTTCATTTATCATTTATATACAATCGAAATAGGTTTATTAAATATCTTTTCTTTATTTTTGTTTTTAATAATATTTGTCTATATTGCGTGCAGCGATTTTTCTATTTTGCATTGCCATACCAAATGTTTTACAAAGTAAATCAGTTTTCTAGCTCGCGATAATGAACACAAAAGTAAGACTTTATTGCTAATCCGAAGGTGCGACAGTAATTACTACTCCCAGCATCCATGTGTGGGTACACAATGTCCGTACAAGCTAGCACACATCTCTTGGCCACTATTAAGACATTACGTAAAACGGCGTTTTAATTGCTGGACAAGAAGCAAATATGAGTCTACCACGAAAATGTACTTTAAGTTATTCTTTACACATCCGCAACAATTGCTTTAACCTTGTGGAATATTCATAACCAGGCAATTATAAGGTAAAAACCTTCATGCAGCAACCACGCTGTGGACTGAGATTGGAGGGATTTCCAACTATACGTTATGTTCATGTGTTCAGCTACGCGTAGTAACATACAATAGGCCCAGATACTACTTGATTGTAAAATGTTTGTAAGAAGATATGAATGAAGTCTACAAATAAAGATAATTGAAACGTAGAGGAGCCCAGGACAGGAAACAAGAAATAATAAAATAGGAAGAGATGAGAACAATCTTGGGTCATGTAATTTTTTATGTTCGTATTTATTTTTTAGGTTTGTAGTTATAAATGTTTTTTACAAATTTACAACTATTCCTAACCATCCATCACGTTCTCCTATTATATCTGCTTCGTTGGTGCATTTTTGGTGGGTTTTAACATAGTTTTTTTATTCTCTTCTTCTTATAGATGCATTTATTTGCTTTTGTAATTCGCTCTTTCGTCCTGCTATATGACCACTCACCACGTATAGGAGCTCAAAATAACGTATCCGCAAAATATACATCACTTTTCAGGTCAGCCTCGTCCCCTACACATCAAATTGCTATATTTTGTTATTTTGATAAAGCTTCTAAGGGGTTTCTTTGGAACATTTGTGGTTAAAACAAATTTTGTCCATCCATATAATATAATATGCTAAGAACAATAAGTAAACTAGAAAAATAGTTATGTTCCTTCTGACCAGTTGTGACGTCCCGTCATTGTAGAACTTGTTAACGGTAACAGTTGAATTACAGTTTTCTGTTGTGCCGTCTTTTTCGGTCTTATTAATTAAGTGAGTTGGTATTCGTGTGTTTTGTTACCACGATAGTCATTGAGAAGGCGGTGACTGATTACATTTGTTGATTTGTGTTGCCTAGCGACGGTAAAAAGTGGTTGGATTGAAGAGTCGTGTTTTGGACGAGGACGAGGTTTTTGGTAGAGTGATTGGTTTGATTTGTGCAGTTTGTTCGGGTTATTCATTTCCACGTTTGTGGTAAGTTTCAGTTCGCCAAGTTTTTATTTAGAAGTAATAGTTGCTGGTTGAATTTTAATGTTTGGTATTGTGTATTTCGAATTTAGGCGGTTGTGGAGGGGCCATGATACCGGCGTGAGCTGAATCTAGGCCTAGTACGAGTACGCGGATCGAGGAGCGTACAGACTTTACAGTGGTTAACGGGTATTGTACAAGCCGCAAGAAAGAGTTACGAACTGTTTAGGTCAATACCAGATTCAACTACATGTGTTAATAAGTTATTTTAGTTAAACCGTAATACCATATGTACGGTGGCCACCTTTCTTTTTTTTCTTTGATTAATACTCTTACAAATTTGGATACAAGTTCCACGGACGATTCCGCATCCTCAAATTCATGCTGTAATAAATTGTAAAACTGATTCAATTGTTAGTCCATACCGTTTACCCAGACAGGTATTCTTTGTTCCTCCTGTCTGGTGTTATTTTTTTTTAAATGAACAAAGTGGCGCCCTAAGTAGTTTTGTGAAGGTTGAGAAGGTTATGAGAATGAAGGAGATCCACGACCGTTCTCCACAATTGAACCCCTAGCCGGACCCGTGGTAAGAAGTGGTAAACGGTGGTGTTACATAATTGGCGCTCGAACGTGGGGCTCTAGCTAGACGATTGAGGTGCGTACGGGGTTGTTATGGTTCCCCTGTGGTTGTTATTTGGCATACGTGTGCGTTATTGGCTCTTTACAATTGAGGTGGGTGTTATTGGCTCGATACGAGCATACATGTGTGTTGTTGCCCTTTACAATTGAGGTGCATACGTGGTTGTTATTGTCTCGTCGTTGTTGTTGTGTCGACGTGATTGTTATTGTGCCCACGTGGTTGTTATTGTTAGTACAGTACAGGCTGTCTCCGTACGTGGTGGATTGTATTGGTCGCTGTGCTTGACGGTTTGTTGACAATTGGTTCTTCGTTGGAGTTTCCTCGTTGTTTAATCTAGTTTTGTAGTGAGTCTGGTTATTCGACTACGTGTTTGGTAGTATTTCAAGTTAAATCGTTTTATCTCTGTTGTGATGGGTCAATGCTTGGTCTCGGGGTATTGTTGTTTACAGTAGTTGTTGTTTTGAATCGTGTCTTGTAGATTTTTAAGATGGCTGACTTGGAACGAGAACTGGCTGCGATTGGTACTAAGTTGACCGAATTGTCTATGCTAATTTCTGATTATGAAGGAGATGCAGAACAATCACGAACCATCTCACTTAGACTGGTATTAGCTGAACGTCGACTTCATTTGATAGGTGACAGTGATGCGGTGCAGGAGCGTATTCGTCCACTAAATGAGGATGTTGCTCTACTTAATCGTAGATTTCTTAACATGGTTGAAGCAGTAGGTACAATTCCAGCGGTAGCGGTGCCAGAAGTTCGTAGAGAGGCTCAACGCTCGGAGAGGAATATGATTCCGGTGGCTAAGTGGAATTTAAAATTTACTGGTGAGAGTTCTGATATGAGTTTGGGTGCGTTCTTAGAACGCGTAGATGAATTGTGTTCAGCACGTAACGTCACTAAGGAGCAGCTATGGACCGAAGCAGTCGATATTTTCAGTGGATCTGCGTTGATTTGGTTTCGGTCTGTCAAACGAAATACTCATTCTTGGGCGGAACTGGTTACGGAAATGAGGGCTGAGTTTTCACCCAGCGATTATGATGACAATTTGATGGAAGAGATTAGGGCTAGGACCCAAGGTGACTCAGAGCGAATAGGCATGTACCTAGCTGTTATGGACAATTTATTCAATCGGTTATCGTATGTTGCGTCTGAAGAGGATAGGTTACGAGTAATAAAGAAGAACGTTCTGCCTTCGATAATGGAAAAACTTTGTCTTCAAGATGTAGGATCAATTGACAGATTACGAGAGTTGGGTCGTAGGGTTGAGGACAGTTTTCTGTTATCTCAGAAATTCCGCCCTCCTCCATCTTCCAAAGTATCACTGGAGCCTGATTTAGCTTACCAGGGGGTGAGTAAATCGCGTACTAAATTGGAAGCGACTACGACTGTACCATCAGTACAATTTGCGGCTTCCGCGGCTAAACAAGTGAAATGTGCATGTTGTGGTTGGGCCGGTCATTCGATTAAGGATTGTCAGAAGAGAGGTAATCGGAAATATTGCTTTACTTGTGGGAAGGTTGATGCGACAGTTTTAACTTGTTCGGATTGTTCAATACGTCGTAGGGCAACGCAATCCCGTAGGCGAGCGTTGATTATCCCGGATAGGCCTACGAATAAATGTACGAATAATATTGGAATTACCAATGTTTCACCATGTGTAGTAGAAGGCGTTATGACCAAACATAAAGAGGATTGTCGTTATTATTTGGATATAGATATTTTCGGTCGGAAGGTTAGAGGCTTATTGGACTCTGGCGCTTCACGTACGTTGTTAGGAGGCAAAGGTTGGAAAATTGTACAACAACTTGGGTTTAAGGTTCAACCAACAAATATTAGTGTGTTAGTGGCGCATGGGGCTGAATGTGAGGTAGAAGGTATTGTCGATTTACCACTCACCTTAGACAATCGTTCTGTTGTTCTTCCGGTCATGATTGTTCCCGAAGTAAAATCTACCCTTATTCTAGGCATTGATTTTTGGAACGCTATGAAATTGGTACCCGACGTTAGTGAGGGGACTTGGTCATTTTCCGACACCCCAGATATAACCTGTGAGTCTCTACGTGTTCTACAACCACGTGAAAACTTAACCCTTGAGCAAGAGAGACGTCTAAAAGAGTTGTTAGATAGAAACATTGCTGAAAATGTAAATATTCCTAGTGAACCTACGCCGTTAATACAGCACCGTATCGATTCGGGTGATGCGTTACCAATTAAACAGCGGTATTACCCTGTTTCACCTGTAGTTCAAGCAGAAATTAATCGAGAATTGGATCAGATGTTGAAGGATGGTATTGTTGAACCATCTATGAGTCCTTGGAGCTCACCCATTATTTTGGTGAAGAAACCTTCTGGCGCGTATCGTTTCGTGGTAGACTACCGTAAGGTTAATGCGTGTACAAAAAAGGATGCGTATCCCATACCTTATGTGTCAGCGATATTGGATCGTCTTAGAGATAGTAGATATTTATCTTCTCTCGATATAAAAAATGCTTTTTGGCAGATCGAAGTGGAAGAAGCTAGTACAGATAAGACAGCGTTCACAGTACCAGGTAGAGGGTTGTTTCAATTTCGGAGGATGCCGTTCGGGTTACATAACAGTCCCGCGACCTGGCAGCGTTTGATCGATAAAGTTTTGGGTCCCGATCTTGAACCCTATGTCTTCGTATATCTGGATGACATAATCTTGGCTACATCCAGCTTTCAGCAACATTTGGAACTATTGGAAGAAATTTTCCGTCGTTTACGTAAAGCATCATTGACACTAAATATGGAAAAATGTCATTTCGTGCGTCCTGAACTTAAATATCTTGGTTACGTTATAGATCGTTGGGGTCTTCATGTTGATCCGGCCAAAGTAGAGGCAATCGTTAACTATCCTCGCCCGACGAAAGTCAAAGAAGTACGTCGTTTTGTAGGGATGGCTTCGTGGTATCGACGGTTTATACCGGAATTGTCAACTACGGTTGCTCCACTTACGGCGTTACTTAAGAAAGGCACAGGTTGGAAGTGGGAAAGCGTTGCTGAGGAAGCCTTTTGTAAAGTTAAAACTTGTCTGGCTAGTGCTCCAGTTCTTACCTGTCCCGATTTCTCAAAACCATTTGTTTTACAGACCGATGCTTCAGAGTTTGGAATTGGTTGTGTTCTATCTCAGGAATCCGACGAAGGGGAACAAGTAATCGCCTATGGTAGCCGTACCCTTACCAATGCAGAAAGGAGATTTTCCGTTACCGAAAAAGAATGTCTTGCTGTCATTTGGGCGGTAGAGAAGCACCGTGCTTATTTAGAAGGCTCGCAATTCACGGTCATAACAGATCACCATAGTCTTCTGTGGTTGAATAATTTGAAAGATCCTGTTGGTCGACTAGCTAGGTGGGCGGTCCGACTTCAACAGTACAATTTTACAATTATCCATAGGAAAGGGTCTGCACATGTTGTTCCAGACGCTTTGTCAAGAGCGAAAGAACCAGTGGCAGTGTTGGAAGTTGTAGCTCCCATTCTAGATAAGTGGTATTTAAAAATGTGTGACCAGGTACGAGAAAAACCCCAAGATTTTTCTGTTTGGCGTCTAGAAGGCGTAAAACTTTTCAAATTGTGTTACGATTATAGTAAGTTACCTGTGGAGGAAAGCGTGTGGAAACGCGTGTTACCTGAAGAGTTGCGTCGAGAGGCTATTATGGAATGCCACGACGAACCCAATGCTGGTCACCGAGGAATGTATAAGACTTTAGCTCGACTCGCTCAAGAATATTATTGGCCGAAGATGAAATTTGATGTATGTCGCTACGTGTCGTCTTGTCACGTGTGTGCTCAGCACAACGTTTTACAGAGGCGTCCTGCTGGATTACTAAATCCTCGAGTGTTTCCGTCTTGTCCATGGGAAGTTCTTACTTTGGATTTAATCGGTCCATTACCCCCTTCTTTGAAAAGAAATAAATTTATCCTCGTTGTACAAGATACACACACAAAGTGGACTTATCTATTTCCATTACGAAACTCAACTAGTCAAGAGGTACTTTTTCCGTTAATTAACTCCGTGTTTCTCGAGAATGGAGCTCCTCGTCGTATCATTGTTGACAATGGACCCCAACTAGCGTCTAACGATTTCAAACAGACCATGGATGCCTATGGCGTGGAGGTGCAATTCACCCCTCTTTACCACCCACAAGCTAATCCAGTGGAACGAATGAATAAAGAAGTTGGCAACATTATTGCAATTTTTGTTGGAGAGAACCAGCGGAAATGGGACACATTACTACCTCAAGTTCAATATGTGCTCCGGAGGAGTAAACATGAGACGACCAAGTACACTCCTGCTTATTTACAATATGGACGAGGATTGAGTCTTTGCGGGAAACGTGACCGTTCCACATTCGACACGTCTGGAGAGAAGATTGCAATGGGTATAGAAGAGAGATGGGCTGGTCTCGAGAATATTCGTGAAAGAGTGCAGTGTAACGTTGCAGAGGCCCAACGTCGTCAAGCACGGAATTATAACTTGCGTCACCAACCTGTTGAATATCGAGAGGGAGACCGAGTGTGGAGACGTAACTTTGTTTTGTCTGATGCTACTAAATACTTTTCGGCCAAACTGGCAAAGAAATTTGTAGGACCTTTCGTTGTTTCTAGGAAGTTGTCACCTGTTGTGCTAGAACTCAAAGATCTGACTGGTAAAGCAGCAGGAAAGTGGCATGTGGTGGATCTTAAAAATGTTGTCTCAGGCTAAGATTGGCTTTCTAAGAAAATCAGGATTTTCTTTTGTAGGCAGAGGGGGTGTGACGTCCCGTCATTGTAGAACTTGTTAACGGTAACAGTTGAATTACAGTTTTCTGTTGTGCCGTCTTTTTCGGTCTTATTAATTAAGTGAGTTGGTATTCAATTCAATTCAATTCAATTTTGCTTTATTATTCTTCTTAAACCTTGCATACATTTTTTTTTTTTGTTATTAATAAAAACACAAGTTTTGTTTACACAAATAATACACATGAATGTATACTTGTTTGGTCTTATGTTAACTGTTATAAAGATAAGGTAGAAGAATACCCACCTAGGATGTAGCATCCTGTGTGTGGGAGCTTTCACATTTACATTAAAATTACACATAACATCAATATGACAAGATGACTTATTTCTTGTTTATACTAAATTAATTACAATACGATAATAAGTAGAACTAGTGCTAGGAAAATAATAAGGGATAGTAGGTAGTATAAAGATAGAAATAGCATAGAAATAGCATAAATTAATAAATAGAAATAGCATATAGTGCACGTAAGATGGATTGTAGCTGAGTTAGTCACGTACATACAATCGTACTACGTAACAAATACAAAATAGAAATAGCATAGAAATAGCATTAATAAATAGAAATAGCATAGTGCACGTAAGATGAACTGTAGCTGACGATATAGCACTAGATTCACATACTAAGTAAAAGAAAACATAGAATAATAGAAAATTATGAATAAAGGTAACAATATTTCTGTTATTTTTTTACCCTAAATTAGGTTGCTAAATGTATGAACTATTGACTAAAAACATATAGGAACTAGAAACACACAGCAACACAGTAACTAGCAACATGTGCAGCATATCAAAGAACTTTTTTATTTTTTATTTTTATATATGAAATAAGAGAACAAAGGAAATAAGTAGTAAGTTAATTCTTTCTCGAATTGTATGAAAATAAACAGTCTTGAATAAACTACTAAGTATCAACAGACCTACTTAGTTTAAAGTTTAATTTATTGTTTACAGTATCTGAGCAAAATTCACGACCTATGTCTTTAATCCATTTTCTTAATTTAATTTTGAATGTGGTTTTACATGAAGTGCTTTTAATTTGAGCTGGAACTAAATTAAACATCTTTCGACCTAGAAAATATCCATGTCTTTGACCTATGCCTTTCTCACATCTAAGTGTACTTAGTTTACGTTTCATTGTCCCCCTAGTTAATACAGGTATATCAACATGTTCATCATTGTTTAAATTTGAGGTT
Source organism: Isoperla grammatica (assembly GCA_945910005.1). Taxonomy (NCBI): domain Eukaryota; kingdom Metazoa; phylum Arthropoda; class Insecta; order Plecoptera; family Perlodidae; genus Isoperla; species Isoperla grammatica. Next base: position 37,715,913 of record OX246739.1, read on the forward strand.
TTCGTATTTGTACATTGATGCTTGTAGTGCGTTATAAGTGCCTGCATGTAAATTTGTCTAATGTCAAGAATATCGGTCTCTGAGTATAGCGTTTCTGAACAAAATCTTCGTGGTTTAAATGTCATAAGTTTAATAATGTGTTTTTGTATTACATTCAATGGATCTAAGTATGAGTCTCGAACACCTCCCCAACCGATTATGCCGTATTGTAGTCTTGAATGAATGAAAGCATGGTAGATCATTCTAAGGGCTTTTTTATTTAGAATATTTCTTAGGCGATAAAACTTTAGGATACAGTATCTTATTTTAATTATGTTTCCATTAATGTGCTGTTTCCAGCGTAGTTTACTATCTATTGTTATTCCCAAGTATTTTGCCACATCAACTTGACGTATAGTGTAACAGCTGCATGGGTTTGTCATAGAGCAGTCAAGTTCATGAATTTGAATATCTCCTCTGAATTGTTTTGATGACTGATTAATTGTGAAGGGGATGTAAACTGTTTTTGATAAATTTAAAGTTAAAAGATTTTGCTGCAGCCATTCATATATTATTTTAAGTTCTTTGTTTGCCAGACTAGTTGTTTCTTTCCAGGAATCTCCGGTAAATATGACTGCTGTATCGTCAGCATAAATGCATAATTTTCCTTTTAATTGCAAGCTACACAGGTCATTGATATAAATTATAAAAAGAATAGGTCCTAGAACAGTGCCCTGAGGTACTCCATATTCAATGCTACGTGTTTTGCTTATTTCTTGACCAATTTTAACGGATTGTGACCTATGCGTGAGATAGCTCTTTATAAGACAAAGGGAGTTACCTCTGATCCCATAATGTTCCATCTTTTGGAGGAGTATACTGTGGTCAACCGTGTCAAATGCCTTTGCTAAGTCCAGGAGTATAACCAGAGGGTGTTTTGATTTATCTAGAGCATCATAGATTTTACCAGTTAGTTCATAAATTGCGTGGTCGGTACTAATCCCTTTTCTAAAACCAAATTGCTTATCGGACAGTACCTTGTGTTTATCTAGAAAGTTGACTAAGCGTGTCTTGATGCACTTTTCCAAGAGCTTTGAAAAATGAGTGAGAAGTGATATTGGACGGTAGTTTTCTTTACTTTTTTTATCGCCAGTTTTGTAAATTGGCGTTATGATAGAATTTTTGTAATTCGTAGGAAATACTCCATTTTGAAGACTTAAATTGAAAATGTGACTTAGTGGCTCAAGAATATGTTGGTGTATAGTTTTTATAGTCTCTACCCTAATGTTGTCAATTCCTGGTGCACTGTCATCTTTCAGCTCTCTTATATACAATATAAGTTCGTTGTGTGTAACGGGATCTAGGTGTAACGACGCAGCGTTCTTATTGTGTGTTAACTTGCGTCTCGGTCTGTTTGTCCTTTTTGTTGAAATTTTGTCTGCATATATTTTCCCTAGGTCTGTAAAATAGTCCACAAACACGTTAGCTGTCTCTGATGTATTGTTAGTCATTTTCTCTTTTTCAAGTCTGATCGAGTTTAAATTTGAGAACGTCTTCTTTTCTTCATAATCTGCTGCATTTTTGATCACTTTCCATGCCTTTCGCATGTTTGTCCCAGCTTCTTGGAGTTTGTTTTGATAATAAATTTCCCTAGTTTTTGTTATTAGCTTGTTCAAGTGGTTTCTATATAGTTTATATCTGCTATTTTCTTGTTCGTCTAATGGTAGTTTATTTTTAATACAGTGCATGTTTTCTTTTTTTAGTTTAATGCCCCACCTATCTCTATGTCTTATGGATATAACTAGTCCAGCAGTTATCCAAGGTTTAATTTTCCTGTTATTTGATTTGATTTTTACTGTTTTTGTACACGTGTGGGCACCTATGTATTCACTTAGGATTTTATTGAAACAGGTACATGCGGAGTCAGCATCTGTTTTGTCAAGTACATCTAGCCAGGCTTCCTTTGCAATGTCATTTAGAAGGGTATTGTAATTTATCCTGGTAATTTCCTTAACATTGCAATTATTGGTGCCAGTATCATCAGTTTTTGTTTTAGGCTTACATTTTTCCTTTGCTCGGTTATTTAGGCTAATGCTTAAAGTTGTAGTGTAATGGTCAGTGATATCCGTTTGTATGATGGCTGAGTCTGTACAAAAGCAGGGATTAGATTTTATAAATATATGGTCAATGCAGTTGCTAGAAGAGTGGGTCACACGAGTGGGATGATGTATAGTAGGTTTAAAGCCATTTATGGCCATTACATTTAAGTATTCTTGTCCTTGCATATTGTAAGGGTTCAGGTTATTGATGTCAATATTTATGTCCCCTATAATTATTTCAATATCATTTTTGTTGTTAGACATTACAGTTGGCCTACAAAAGAAATCATTTAACTCTTCCACAAACTTTTTTGTGTTACTAGACGGAGATCTGTACATTGCATTGATGCTATACTTGACTTCGTTTTTTTGAAAAGAGATTCGAGCGGCATTTGCTTCTGTTATTTCTGCAATTTCAGATATATTATAATTTAAAATAGATAGGCTGTTGACGAATATTATTATACCATCTGCTCGTGTGTTTTTCATGTTAAAATAATTACTTTCATAGTTTGGGATGTTGAAAGCACCTGTGCTGTGCTGCATATGTGTTTCCGATAAAACTATTATATCAAATATACCTATAAAATCATTGAGAAAGATGGTAAAGTCATAGAAATTGGTCGGTAACCCTCGTATGTTCATATGTAGTATGTTAAAATTACTATTCATATACACATTATTTAGCTTACAATGTTCTTCTGTGGAATATGTTATTGAACAAGGTTGATCTAGGTCTAGGCCTAACTCCATGTCCATGTTCACATACATTGGGTCAGACATGATTTGAATTAATAGGCCTAGTTGTTGTGTAAAAGTGCCAATAACAATTCTAAAGATATAATGTGCTAAAAGTTAAAGTTAAAAGTAAGTCTTAAATTTGCAACCGAATGTAAACAAACTGTAATGGTTAATAATATGTATAACAGCCTAAGTAGTCACTCCTAGTGATTACTGTTAGTAATGGACGGCAAAAGTTTTTAGGCCTAGGCCTAGAATAGATTATATTATGGCGGTAAGTACTCCCTTCTTTAGTTACAGTTTAACGGAACTTGCATGGAAAGTTTCACTATGTCGGCTTTCCTGCGGATGTAGATCTTTCGGTTGTTCTGCATCGCAACGATCGCACCATCGAGTGTCCAACAGTTTCGGATGCCGACTGCCTGCTGGGTAAGAACAAAGAGCTCGTGACGCTCTCTCGTGAGTGATTCGGTAACTAATAGACCAGTGCCTTTTAGTTTCTTTTTGCATCGCCAGATAGCCTCCCTTGCCTGGTACGAGATTATTTTTACGATAATCGGACGCTTCTTGTTAGGAAGAGGAGGACCCATACGATGGCATCGGTCAATATCTGTCGTGGAAAATGAGATGCCTAGCTTTGTGTTGACGATGTCCGTGACAATGTCATACGTGTCTTCTTTACCTCCCTCATCTACCCCATGAATGAGCAGACAATTGCGTCTGCTGTATTGTTCTATGGTGTCCATTCTTTCGTCTTGATCGACAAGCTTGTTTTTTTTGTTTTTTTTTTTTTGTTTTTTTTTTTGTTTTCGTGTGTTTTGTTACCACGATAGTCATTGAGAAGGCGGTGACTGATTACATTTGTTGATTTGTGTTGCCTAGCGACGGTAAAAAGTGGTTGGATTGAAGAGTCGTGTTTTGGACGAGGACGAGGTTTTTGGTAGAGTGATTGGTTTGATTTGTGCAGTTTGTTCGGGTTATTCATTTCCACGTTTGTGGTAAGTTTCAGTTCGCCAAGTTTTTATTTAGAAGTAATAGTTGCTGGTTGAATTTTAATGTTTGGTATTGTGTATTTCGAATTTAGGCGGTTGTGGAGGGGCCATGATACCGGCGTGAGCTGAATCTAGGCCTAGTACGAGTACGCGGATCGAGGAGCGTACAGACTTTACAGTGGTTAACGGGTATTGTACAAGCCGCAAGAAAGAGTTACGAACTGTTTAGGTCAATACCAGATTCAACTACATGTGTTAATAAGTTATTTTAGTTAAACCGTAATACCATATGTACGGTGGCCACCTTTCTTTTTTTTCTTTGATTAATACTCTTACAAATTTGGATACAAGTTCCACGGACGATTCCGCATCCTCAAATTCATGCTGTAATAAATTGTAAAACTGATTCAATTGTTAGTCCATACCGTTTACCCAGACAGGTATTCTTTGTTCCTCCTGTCTGGTGTTATTTTTTTTTAAATGAACAAAGTGGCGCCCTAAGTAGTTTTGTGAAGGTTGAGAAGGTTATGAGAATGAAGGAGATCCACGACCGTTCTCCACAATTGAACCCCTAGCCGGACCCGTGGTAAGAAGTGGTAAACGGTGGTGTTACACAGTAACAAAATGGATGATTTTTACTTCAATCCTGAAATGTGTTTTAAGGAGCATGTACTTGTAGGCCGAGGTCCGATGGTTGGTTGAGGATAATTGTTTAAGAAATAATTCACTTTATGTCATTTAAATTACTTTTGATGAACATTTCAACATACTAGTTTACATGCTATCGAGTGTTGTTTATCTTTGTTGTGCTTGTTCAGTTTCAGAAATTGAACTGTTATACAAACCTAAGGTCTGAGGGTCAATTAAGTCTTTAAGTCAACGAGGCATTATGATTTCTGTCACAACTGCTCTTGTCACAATATCACTGTTGTCTATCAAGCGCGCATTGATATCTTGCTGCTAATTCTGACGATTGCGCAAAGCAATTATTGTAAAGATCACGTCAGTAAGTGAGAAGGGTGAGAGATCAATTTGAAGCTACTAGATGATAATATGCTTCTCAAGTGGATTGAGATGCATATTTTCTTCAGAGCTAAATATGACAAATTGATCTTAACTCACGTTCAAAGCCTGTATCTGGGATCTATTTTAATAATCAAATACAAATGCGTTCTCCATTCTTACCTCATTTTCTGTACCTTTTGTCGTCCATAAGGTTGAAATAACCAACTAAACTATTTTATAAAACAATCCAGATTATACAAAATGTTTCACTTTGTAAGGGGGGGGGGGGGAAGAAGGGGGGTGCCGACAACTAAAGTTGTTACTAACGAATTACAAACTCTCTCTGTTGAACATTGATGTGCATGACTTTTGGCCGGAACGCTCACAACGGTCTCTGATTGGTTGCCAGGCGTCATAGAGACCCCTATGATGATCAAAGGCACCGCCACCTTCCTGAGCAGCTCGGAGGCAGCGCGCATGCGCCGAGGTGGTCTCCCACCCCCGCAAGCTTCAGATACTGTCCGCACGGCGTACCGAGCGGACGGGAATCCCTCAGAGTCCGCTCATTGGCGGGAACCTGGCTTCTACAGCGCGCCATCCGGTGGCGATCGCAGGAACTACATCAACAGCAATGAGATTGTGGACAGGACGTACAACGAAGATCAGGACTACCTTCCGATATACCACACGACGCCCGAGAACAAGAGATGCAAGGGTCAGTCCCACTATTATGATATATACCATTACTTACAAGAGGATAGGTTGTATGCTTTAGACCCTACTTATAAGAGGTTGTCTGCTTTAGACCCTACCTAAAAAAGAGGTTGCATGCTTTACATAGTACTTACAAGAGGTTTGGAATACAAAAAGAAACTGATATTTAAATTCTATCGTCACTGAAGGTCCTTCCACATTTCATTATTGCAACCCATTTCCTCGCCACTTTGTGAACTTATGGCAGTATTAAGGGGAGACAACACTGAAAATCTCATTATTTAACAAAAAAAAAATTCAATCTACAATTATTTTTTTTATTATTATTAAATTGTTTATACTATTAACAATCGATTTAAAACACAAAGGAAATAAAATCATTCATATAGCATACTCATATCTATATTCTTGTGGATGTATGCGCTGCGTGTTTGCCCTAAAATGCAAACTTTGGAAGCTATTTCTGCAGGGAGCGTTTTTCCTACACAATTCAGTATGGAGAAATTCATATCTTCTAAACTAGTGACCCAAAGCTAATAATTTTTTGTGTGTATGTTCTCCAATGCCATTAAGATGAAATGATGCATGGCCAAATTTCTATCTTTGTAAAAAGTATTTTTTTTTTATTTACAATTTTTTTTTTTTTTAATATAAAAATGTTAAAAGTTAAAAATTTATAACCTCCATAAAAAACACAGGTTCAAAGTGGTGATGCATCATTTCATTGCTTGTCTACATAACTTCAAATAACACTTTACAAAACTTGAATATCTCAATTGGTTCTCATGTAATCCTTTTCCCGGTGTGCATTGAAGTAAAAACCACAACAATGTCAATAAAAAAAAAATATAAGTATTAAAAAAAAAAAAAAAACACTGCAATAACTTTAGGTTAGTGTTTGGTGCGTTCAACAAGTTTCAGTTAAATTGTTGCCATAGAACAACAGTTAGGATTTTCAGTGTTGTCCCCCCTTAACTAATTCGATAATTATTTCAACAAACATGATCACTCCAGTCGCCATGCTACAAATAAAGTCGCCAACTATCGAACAATCCCTTCAACGTTAATTGTATTTCAATAGCGAAGTAAAACTATAGACAACAAAACTGACAGGATACTTTCAAAATCGATTAATAGAATTTCGATCCAATCGAAAGCGATATGGGAAAAGGTGGTATTTTTTTACATTTTGTCATTTAATTGGGATAGTAAGTGTTTGCATACTCAACATAATATGTGGTACTGCTTTGTTCTGAACCGTTAGTTAGCAGAATATATCAAGTAACAAAATCTACCAAAGTGTCAATGCCACCGTTTTACCTCTTTATCTTTTATTTATATCGCACACAATTAACCCCACAACGGGAGATTCGTCTTAATCTTCGCAATCATCGCACATCCTCAATAATTGTGTCACCACAAATATAACGGATTGTGCGATTGTTTGCTTGTGAACGCTTATCAAGGGGTGTGTGAAGATCTCAATGAGTCTCAATTGTCTCTTGGAGTTACAGGTCGAGATTGTCTTACCGGAGGCGGAAGTGGCTTCAGGAGTCCGATCAGGTTCGGGTACGACGCCAACGCGCCAACCTACAACCGGGTGACTCCCAGCTGGGACAGTCAGGGGGAGGGGAGGAGGTCGGACTGGGGTCCCCGTCGCAACCCCTTCATCACGAGCAGGGATGGCGGGAAGCGGCCCTTCCAGGACACGGAGAGAGACACCCGAGGTCGATATCCGGGGGACAACTCTAACTGGGACACGCGAGACGTGAGGGAAAGACCTTTAAGAAACTTTGACTCCCGGGTAGGAGAACCGTCCAGAGGGTTTAATGATGGTAAACCGTGGGATCCGCAAAGAAATCGGAACCAAGACAACTCCGAACGACCAGGTGGAAGCAGCGACTGGCAGAGTGGAAGGGGGTAATTATACAACTGTTGAATATCCGCTAATAGGCCATTACAATCCAAGTCTCCGTATATCGATCACAGCCACCTCCAAGATCCTCCAATCCGCTGGCAGAGGTTCGGTAAACGTCAGATCAACCTCCCTTCGTAAGGGGATTTGTACACTGACAATCTAACTTAGCTGTTCTAGTACAAAAATGTTCAACAATGAAAGTAGTGTTGGTTCAAAGTGATAACTAAAGGGAGGGCGTGAAGGGATAACATTATACATTATAATGTGTAAGCTATAGGCATACTGCTATGGTGGGGGGTAAGGGTAATGAATTATTTCTATGGCATCATTACATTATGCAGAATGTAATAAACGCACAAATCGAAAAAACATATAATATTATGTATGTCTTCAAACTATCATGTTCGTAACAAGAACCGCCCGATTTAATTCCAGCACCGCTCACATCGACCGATACCGCGGGTACAACAACAACAACAACAACAACAACCAACGGGACTATGACGTCAGAGGCCAGGAGTCGAGGGACACGTCTCGCTTCCCGCCCGGCAACCGGGGACGCCCGAGGGAAGGGAACAACGGGTATCGCGACGACGGCTTCAACTCTGGGCGAGGCCGGGAATACGATGACTTCACTGGAGGCAGAGCGTGGAGGAACGGGTACCCGGAGGAAGCCCCCACGGGCAGGAGGGTGAGAGACTGCGGGGGAGGGAGGGGTTTTAACGGAGTCGACTGTGACGATTACGAGGGTATTGTGGGATTCTACGGAAGGTGGAGAAGGGATGGCTGAACATTCACTAGTTTACGATTATTTATTTGTGTACCTTAGTTCGTTTCGTTCGCAAGTATTTAATACCATAATGTTACTTAATGCACTATATATATAACAAAATGTAGACAGTATAAGTATATTAGTGCTCAGTATTTGAACTATTGTAGCGAGAAGAATTTCTTAATTTAATAAGAGCATTTTCTTTTGCCAAATTGTGTGCAATCCTGAATAATACAAAATATATCAATGTTCGTACGAAAGTTAATTCGTATGAATGTCACAAAGTAAAGAGCCAGTATGATTTATCAGTTTTATTTTATAGTCATCACGTTTTTAATGAGCTTTGAAGCCGCTATCCGGGCGTTCTTTTGTCTTTCTGACTGTTTTAGAGTTCTTTACTAATAAATCTTCCTCTTCCTCTTCAATAATGTGTTTTATAGTTTCCTTACGTGTCTCTAACCATAGTATAGGCTAATTACTTACGTTGACGATATTCCCTTACGATATAGATCGTTTTAACTTCTCTCGATTATAAAGAATCGGAAGTTTCACATAACATCCAGAGCGTCTGCGCAATAGTGAGATATTCTTATCCACAGCTATGAAATCTACCCTACCCCTCGAATATAAAACACAAAAACATACACACTTATAGTCATTTAAAAATCTGGATTCCGTGTAAGCCCCTCGATAGATTGATTTCATTCGAAAATAAAAGTATATGCAAGATACATAATCCATACAATTTGTTTCAACACCTTCTAGATATATCGAATCCTATAGTTGAAACATTTATAATGTTGCAAGCATGTCTAACCAATGTCATGACGCAAGTTTTCACTGCCTTCCTTATACTGTAGTAAATCCTGAATGTTTGTAATTTATGTTTTCTGAGAACACTCACTATCCCAAATCCCAAATGTACTTATGTGTATGTATATCACTGTCTTCTAGCATAAAGTCTGGGCGATACCTGTACGTACATGTGACGTTTTCATGTGATTTGTCGTGTAAAATAAAGCAAAATGTAAACAAAATGTATAAATTACATTGTTTAATTCCGTGTTTTCGCGCGGGCTTTTTGCCGCGGTGAAAGCAAATGGGTCTGTGCGTCACGATATGCCTAGCACCGTGTTTGGCCACTGAGCGCGCTAGTGAGATCGATTGAAGCGCTCATGTGTCAGACTGGCGCACCTCGGCTATGAAAACATTGCACCGTCGCAATGGAAAACCACGCGGGAGGTACGAAGTGTATCGTCATTAAATACGGATTTAATAAAATAAATCCAGGCTACGAGGCAAAGCAATCTTTTATTGAATGGCAAGGATTCTTTAAATTTGACCATGTTTTTGATTTAACGGAAACTCGAGATGGTGTGGTTAATTTTATAACGTCGAAAGTGGTCAGGCAGACGTCAGTGAGTTTGACGCCCTATGATGTTAAAATTGAAGTAAGTATTGTATATTTTATTTTATGTGTTGTGGTTTATACCTAGTAGGACTCTTTTAAGTACGCAATTGTGTGGGCAGACCGGGCCCAGCATAGGCCTAGCGTTGCTAGGCCTAGCATATGGGTAGGCCTAGGCTAGGCTCGTAAACTTGTAAAAGTGAGCGCCTATCGATGTATTTTGGTACCGATTTGTGCAGCCAACAATACAACAACCCTTGTTGCCACTTCTTGCTGCCCCTTCAGCCATAACTAATAATGAATCATACAATTACGCAACAATTATTGGAAGAAACAATCTCAATTACATGTAAACGCCATTTATTGACAGCTGGTAGGCCGAGGCGTGATCTTGTTTTGTTTCTTTCCACCCCGAGCTGCAAAGTTCTGCCACAGCACGCGCTGTATGTACTAACGCACGGTGCCTATACTGCCTCGATCAACATAGCGTTTTGTTGTTCGTAGATATGAGGTCTTTATTTAGAACATGAGACGAGACAGTTTGAAATAGTGAGTGTTCGGTTTAGGTGTTTATATTTACGTGAGTATATATATTCAATCCACTTCCCACTATTACTCTCGATTCACCCCCCTCCCTCCCCTTCATTTCCCCATATAAGTAATAGAGTTTCGAGAGAATGCGCATCCCTATATGCGCAGTCACGTGATACTATCAGCGTGGACTGCTTACGTGACGACGAGGGAGGACACTTGCCTGTCAACTATCAACTGCAGAACATCGCAAACAGTTACGTGAGTACCCACATTGTTTGTCTCCCCTCCCTATGGGTACGGCCCCTTGTTCCATATCCCTATAATAGTGGATTTGGCCCCAGCGTAATTGTTACTTGTTTTGTTTTTGGAGTCATTATGTTGTATGCACTGTCTACCCCCCCCCCCCCCCTCTCAGAAAGAAAGTTCAGCAAACCCGAACCGGTGAAATATCTAGTAGGCATAGGACGCGCCCACCTACTGTACAGTGAGGTTCCTACTTAGTGGCGATTTGTGAAAACACATATGATTCCTTATTTGAAAGGTTTAAACTGATTTGACACCTTCTCAACTTACTACTAAAATATAATATCAGGGGGTTATTAAAACACTACACACCATAGTTGTATGTTTCATCTAGATCTGATCAAAGAGATATAACCAATTACTATCATTCAGCCATTTTGATCAACCATTCCTAGTTGCTATTGTTGTATCTGATCACAAGTCACTATATTGAAATCATCTCAGTATTTCATATTTAGAGTATCGGCGGTATACACTTTAACGTATTTTCACCTGACACACCTCAACTCAGCGACAGGCATAAACATAATTCCTTGAAATCAGGTAGGTAGGTAGGTAGGTAGGTAAACAATAATTGGACAAATATAATTATTGGTTATATTTAATGCAAATATGATCTCACGTGCCTAATATAGGCACCGTTACCTGTAAATGCATGCTCAATAGTAAACAAATTACAATACTACACCCATGTTGTTTTGCAAGAAGATAATACATATATTTTTTATACAGAATAAAACAAGTACCATTTTGTGCAAACTAATGATAATGGCTAATAATGGCTAATCTAGTAATGTTTAATTTTGAATATATTATCATATTGATAATCTTATCCATATAAGGCTTAACTCTCTCAATCAATCATAATAGCTAAATAACAATTCCCATGCCCATGCAATTTGTATAAAGCAAGCAATAAATACTTTGCTGAGCGAAACAACTCTGTAATATCAATTCATCTATATGTGTACGAAACACTGTCTATTCACAACACATACCATTTGACAACGCCCCTGTACTTCAAGTGCGGTACCTTTTAGAGGTCAGGTTACATAATATGTCGATAACGAAAACCTAGCAAGTGGTACAGTTCCATTCAATCGGTTCCTTCAATCAGTGAAAACACGAGATGTTTTATATAAACAAGCGCAACGTTCATGTAGATCGGACTTCAATCCTAAGCTACACTAACCTTAACTTCAGTTTTATGTAAGCTTTACTGTAGATCAAGCGGAAGTAAAAGTTCCACACATTTTAGTATTTGGTTTGACCACTCCTCTCCTTCAGATATCTTATACACAGAATAACTACAATAATATGTAGTCTAAAAAATATCAAAGTGGTAAGAAACGTTACAAGATTATACAATATATCGATAACTTCATTAATTCTGATTCACTATTTGCAATAAAAAGTGATATAATAATAATTATGACGGCAACTGTACGTCCGTTGTGATCGACGTGCTTGATACTATTGTTATTTCTTATGAAACATTCTCATTTCAACAGTGACAGGGGGCTTAGTTTCATTGTATGGTGAGCTTGGTATGACTATAATGTTAGTCTACAACAATACATCTAGTATACATTTTATAGTTATGATTTATGAGAATATTATACATTATACATAACTATCATGAAATGATTGAACAATTATAGAGCTTGAAGTGAGAAAACAGTTTGACTTGTGTCTGTATTAACATAAAATTAAACTAATAAAAATAAATCATTCTTATCTATGTACAGCAACAGTCACGTAATAACCGACATATTTTGGCTTTTCAGAAACTATTGATTCAATAACCGGACTTGTATTTCCAAACCGTGTACTACCAAGTAACCATAATGTTACATTCAGTTATATTGGTTATTCGATCATTGCAGTTTATTATGTTTCCCGTGTGGAGATTACATAAAGATCGATTAAATGAGATGGCTGAAATAGATATGGTGTGAGGTGCTGTCAGGTGGGAGAATTGGGAAGGCGCTTCAAAAGAGCTTACGTTGATAATTGCTTTGAAATGGGTGAGTTAATATTGCTTGAGGTGAAAGATATCTAGATAAAATGGGATTGTAAGTGCTTTGAGATGGTGGAAAATGATTCAAGTGTAAAATGTGACCAAAGTAAAGGTTTGATGAGATTTCTGTAGTGCCGTGAATTTCATGTAAAGAGATCTGTTTAAAACTGTCATATTGATGTGAAGTTCTTGAAGATGACTGAAACAATGTGGAGCTCTTTGAAGTAAAGCTCCCCCCCCCCCCACCCCCCAATCGATGAAGAAGTGTGAAGTGTGAAGTGCTTAGTGTTTGTTCTTCGGTATGGCAAACGATGATGTGAGTTGCCATGAACGAGCTGTGTTATTGTGGCATGTTATCAGCTGCTAATTTGATTGGTCGGAACGATCCACCAGCAGCCGCAAGCCAGGCATGTACTTCAAGTTGTGGCCTACATAATCCATGCCATAGCGCACTGTCTCCGAGTAGGAGTAGACCATGTACAGCAGTGTTCCCCAGAAAATGATTGACCATAGTACATCTACGACCCATAAGCTGCAAAAGAATAAACAAGCGTGTTACAAGTTTATATTGAAAATGGATATAGTATTATTAGATAACATTACGATTAGATTAAGATTAAGAGATTAAGGTTGGATTAAAATAAAAAAAGATTAAGATTAAGAGATTAAGATTAGATAAAGATTATTCTAAGGTCCAGTGTTACAATGACCCATTAACTACTCATTCGTCGAAAAGTTTGTTGTCTCCATGGTAACGACCAATTAAAACTCTTGAAATCCTCCAAATAGCTTAATTACTACAAATAACTTTCCTATTAGGAGATTGTAAGACCGGCCCTAAGGGTAAAGTTACATAGTAAATAAACTCAACTGAAGCCTAAAATACTATTTTCTTACCTTAACCACAGATAACCTATTTTAGATTGAATGTGGTTTAAGTACTTATAAGTCCTTACAGACTTACTTCATGTGCACATTGGATCAATTTGAGCAATGATTGACGAATCCTACGTTTAGCCTTTTCGCTCGGTTAACTTGTGAACCCAAACGAAACTGAACCCATTGTTGTTGAAAACAAGTAACATACATAATAAGTGAACTGGAATTGAAATACGAATACTCGTGTGCAAATTTTGAAAATTGTTATGTCAGAATATGTTTACCTAGAGTGATATATACTAAACAAATAACTATGGAAATCATGGTACAACTAATGATCGGAATATTTTGGATATGGATCGACGCAAAAGTATAATGTAAGCTCCACATACATTTTGAGGTTCCGTCGGCAGCGAGGCAGAGTTGAGAGGGGCTCCTTCAGACAATACTGACGCGATCCAAGAACCATCTTCAGCACGTAGTCCACATTGTCGATCTCCTCAAAATTCATGGGGAAGACTTTTTTATCCGCTTCTGTCATTTCGTCCCGCAACGCCATGAAATTAGTGCTGGCGAACTTCCACTGTCGGGTAGTGAAGAACTGCAGCAGTCCGAGCCCCTCGTAGATCCTCCATTGGATGCGCACCAAGCTGGAACAACGTGTACTGGATAGGTGGCGCTCTTCAGAGGAATAACCGAAATACTAATTATATTAGAGAAAATGCTCTCTTCTCTAAATATGAGTGATTTGAATATTATTTTAAACATTTCTCCGAAAAACTTGTGCAACTATTTATTGTTGTGTATCAAGATTCAATGGTAAAGCTTGAGTTCTATAGATAAAGTTTGCTGGGAGCGCAACTCTCCATTTTAAGAATTCGTACATTAAGGATCGATGCAATGTTCGAGGATGTTGTATTTCAGGGTGTGAATTAACTAGACTTGGTAAACATTGATGGGATTGATGAGCAAAGCAAGACAAAAGTGGGGTTAATTGTTATAGCTACCACTTACCTTAGTTGGTGTATTTTTATTTTATTTTTGAATGAGTCGTTTTAATAGTGAGTGTATGTTAATTTTATTGGAACATATGTATTAATGAGAACCTATCAATTAAGTATATTATATCCAATTGTGCCTGGAATTGTTAATTCTGTTGTTGGATAAATAAATAATAATAATAATAATAATAATAATAAACATTGACGAAGGTTGGATTTCATCGACAACTTGAAACCTATCTGCGATACCGTCGCCTGTAGTAAAAAGAAGAACGAAATCGAGCACTATTCTGAAACTAGCAAACAAAAGACTAAATTTTTCAGTCTGGCTAGTTCTGACTGTCCATATATCATAGTAATAAACAAGAGGAAATGAGATTTGGGTAAATTTACGTGCCACTATAAACGTAACAATATAATTCTCCAATAGCATAGTCCAGAGCTTCACACTACAGTAAGTGGTATTTATAACAGAACACACTGATTTGCATTGCTCTTGAACTGTTCTGTATTGCACAACATTCTGAAAATATAAATTGGAGACATGATTTATTAAATTGAATTCTACAAACAGAATTATCAGGTTGTGTTAATCTTGGCTCCAATTAAATGTGCAGTTATGTGACCTTTAAACTCTAAACTCTATACAAGTAATAAACTTTGGCCCCTGAGAAACAACTGAACATTTGAAGTGCACTCGCTCACTAGCATTAAACTATACTCACAATCTCTTCTGCCGGAAGATGACCATCAAAAAGTCGACGAAGTAAGCTGGAATGAAGTGCAAGAAGACGACCAAGAACATGTGATAGTAGTAGTTGCTGTGGATGTTACCGCCGGGGTACCAGGCCATCATCTCGAAGGGGAACTGGTAAACAAGTCTTCGACCAATATCCAGGGTGTCTTTCCATGTGACGCTCTTCACTGACGACACTGTCATATTGAACACGGGGATCTCGGCGGGCCTGAGACAAAACACTTGTTACTTTACTCTGTAACACTTGCTTTTCAGCTTGTTCCACAGCAACCTTGGGGATAATGACGTCATTGATGAGTGAGACATTTACAAACCATATGTTAGAATTATCAAAATCCACCCAATGATTGACTTCGACTCACTTATGACGTCAGCATTCACAAGGTTGGTGTGGAACCACTTTATCAAGCCATCGATACCAACGTTCAGAAACGATCGTGACTTTCGTAACAACCGTGTTGCCAATTACTTTTTGCAATTAGCTTTTCGTAGTTTAATAGCATATTGGAACTGGACCAAGAGGTGGTTATAAAAATGAAAGTACGAAATTATCTAAATCAGTGGTTCTGAAACTTTACTCGGACGGTCCATGTTTCTATCATACTTTGATTTTAATTTTGTTATTAATTCTGATAATTTTTAAATTTTTACTTAATTATTAATACACTCACCAATGAATAGTCATATTTTAACTTGTCCTATACAATACGAAAACAATGTTTAATTTTTTCAATGGTTAATATCCTATACTTTCAATTCTCTTTCATTGTCAGCAGTCCAAAAATTCTCTTTTTCTTTGTCACAATCAGCGTGAGAGCAATAGAGTTAACTGAGGTAACATAAAACTACCAAATACTGCTTTTGAACAGAACCGATCTTAATTTACATTTCCCTTTATTTTCCAGTACTTCTTTACCTCAAGTCATATCTATTTGTGACAGGATTTCTTGATTGACTATTTGACATTGAAACTTTGGTAGCCCGATAATAGTGACAACACATTTTACTTGGCTGCATCTCACAAGTGCATCTGCATCTCTAATTTTGTTATCAGTTTATCAAGATTCAGTACGACCGACCTCACTTCCACTTTTCCCATCAATCTAGTACATTTTAACATACTCTTTTCTTGAACTCAGTCCGTCTATATTGTAGACACATTGTATTGTACCTCTACTATGTTTAAATAAAAACTAACTTCAACTTCAACTATCGGTCAACTTTCTGTCAACAACTTTCTGTATGTCTGTCTTTGTCTTTGTCTTTGTCTTTGTCTTTGTCTTTGTCTTTGTCTTTGTCTTTGTGGTAACCGCGACAATATTGGTCACTGTTTTAGATGTCCGCAGGCTTGTTGAGTTTGAGAACCACTAATCTAGATAATATAGTTACATTCATAGTATACCTCGTCAAAACGGAATGCCAGCATCCGTCGTTTTATAGATGTTTGCTCGTATTTGAAGTAGCTTATTTTCTCACATGATAAAACTAACAATACTCATCGAAAGCAATATTATGATTAATAAAATAACTAAATAATTCTATATAGATTCCTAAAAAGGTCCTTCAATAGTAATATTACTTTGGTTTTGTCACAAAATAATGTTCAAACGAACATGTTCTTGTAACGTTTCACCAAACATACAACAATATTATGTAACACATCAAGGTGATTTGTTTGGCGTTTAACGGCTGGAACACATTTTGTTCACAACCGTACAATGGTTTTAGTCATGCGTAAAAACCAAGAAGTGCATACATCTAACAATTAATCGTTACAGCTTATAAACTAAACAACAAACTAACATACAAAATGCCAACTTTATGGACGACATTATCACATTCTAATCGAATCAAGTTAGGTCGTTATAAACCAAAGTTGAAGCAAAGAAACTTGTCACATAGGTATGCCTTCCATATTCCAGAAGCGCCAAACTGTCCCTACTCAATCCAAACTTATGGCCACCTACTTCTCGGGCGCGCTTCCGGTCTTGGCCGCTATGCCGATGAGAGCGCTGATGGCGTGGTCCACGGGGACTATGTCTACGTAGTACTCGCCAATGCAATACATGGAGCGGATCACTCCCTTGCCTGCCCCGACCATTATACCTGTTGGACCGTTCAGGTTGTCCACCCAGCCCGGACAGGGTTCCTCGCTAGCCGACGTTACTGAAACATAGCCATGTCCGGGCTTCGTCAGACAACAGTCAGCCGGTTCAAAGCAATGGTCGTCAAATAAATAGTGATGGTCAAACATTGTCAGCATGTAGATATCGATGTCAGCAATGGTAAGCAATCGGTCAGTACGTAGACATCATTGGTTATAGCAATCGTCAGCGTGGAGACATCATTGGTTAGGAATGGTCAGCATGTAGATATCAATAATTTGCGATCGTCAGTTTGTAGATATCATTGGTTAGCAATCGTCAACTTGATGATATGAATGTATTGGTTAGAAATGGTTAGCATGTAGCTATCAATGATTTGCGATCGTCAGTTTGTAGATATCGTTGGTTAGCAATCGTCAACTTATAGATATGAATGTATTGGTTAGAAATGGTCAGCATGTAGCTATCAATAATTTGCGATCGTCAGTTTGTAGATATCATTGGTTAGCAATCGTCAACTTGTAGATATGAATGTATTGGTTAGAAATGGTCAGCATGTAGCTATCAATAATTTGCGATCGTCAGTTTGTAGATATCATTGGTTAGCAATCGTCAACTTGTAGATATGAATGTTCAGGAGTGGTATATAGACATCATTGGTTGGGAATGGTCAGCATTTAGATCTCAATCACTTGCGATCGTCAGGTTTTGGTTATCAATGGTAAGCAATCGTCATCACGTAGACATCAATGGTACGCAATGATAATTATGTAGACATCAAAAGTAAACAATGATAAGTATGTATATATCAATGGTCATGAATGGTATGTACACAATAATCGTACTCAATGATAATTATGTAGACATCAATAGTAAGAAATCGTCAGCACGTAGACATCAATGGTAAGCAATAATTAGCATGTAGACATCAAAGGTCAGGATGGTGTGTAGACATAAATGGTGAGCAATCGTCAGCACGTAGACATCATGCTGCATTACAGTTGTGTGCAGCCTGGCAACAGAAACTCAAATGTTGTTCAGGATTTCTCGTGAAGAGTCGGTTATCATCGTTTGAGACACACGGGCGCATGTTTGTATATTGTAATTATATGTATTGGTGCTTCGTAATAACTGAATTTCCTTCACGCCGACTCGTTTAACATCAACCGTGGTTTCTGGATCTTAGTACTTGTTTCGATGCGTCGATTTTATGTGAACCGAAAGTTATTCTTTTTTGAATAGATCTTCAAAACTTTGTGTTACATAAGAATGTATAGGCCAACATTTTATTTTAATACTAAAATGGTACTAATGGTCCCTTTAGTAATCGTCATATTGGTGTATCAATTGTTTCACGAGCCTGAAATATGTTCTTCCGAAGTAGTACCCGATTTTTCTTTTTAAGTTTTATACTTAAAATTTATATTTGTGACAACATGTCACTAATAATTATTTTATTTTATTACACTAAAAATAATTTAAGCCGAAAATGTCGATACAGTGGTATTTAGTAGGCATACCTACTCATACTTATGTGATGTGTGTTGTTTCTTGGTTGTTTTGTTTGAAGTACACTACTACCAAAAGCCACACGCTCTAATAAATTTAACATGTATTTTAATTTGCAGACATACCTGCTTTAATACCATCATGCTTTAAATTAAATTTTGTTAAATACAATATAATTGTTACTGAGATTGAACTTTGGAAACCATAAATTTGAGTATTTAGTTCACAATAATCTCAATTAATTTTGTTAGTATAACATATATGAACCACAGGAAAGATTGAAAATTGTAAATCAACACCCTTGATTATCAATACCTTTTCCTTTTGGTATCGAACCCTCACAGGCTAGAGTACTGCCGGAGGTTCCATATGAAATCCCATACCTTATTAATATCATACCATGGCTAATATGGAAGGGCACGTTTTGGGGATGAGCCCAAATACTATAATAGACGCTATCGCTTTAGCATCTATTACAGTATTTGATAAGCCCTCCCTGGAAAAATAATAAGTAATAGAAAGCACACATGGAAGAATGAAAACAAACACAGTCACAAAAGTGGGCCCTGAATACAAAACACAAACCAATTGTTTTATCCATTGTTATTCATCATTTAATTTTTTTTTTGCCTTATATCAGTGATTTGCACACAGTTGCAGAGATCAAGCAATAAACCGACCATGTGTATACATTAAGCTGATACAACAACTACAAGAGCCCATAACAGAGGCAGCGCTAAAAATAGACGTAAAAACACGTAGGTACGTCTAACCGCTATCGAAAAAAGTCACACGTTGTAGCCACTTCTATCGGTACACACAGAACAAAGTAGATCATTTGATTGTGTTAATATCTTGCTAATTGCTACTTTCGTTGTTGTATTCATTTGCGGAATCTATAGAAATATCTAACAATTTCCGGAAATTAACGTTATTCAATACTTATTTAGGTACTTATTGATACATCTAGCTAGAACACGCCAACTTAACATTTCTGATTAATACTTATTAATAATAATAATCTTTAAATCAGTTCCAACTGTGTCGGCTTGATGGTGGTTTACCGCCGTGTCCGTACTTATTGTTAATACAAATTTTGTCAACTGAACTTGTGAGTGAAGCGTGACGCAATACCCTGTTACAAATGGTGGCTTTCGTATTGAGAACTACCCCTTTATTATATTCAAGTGGATGAGTAATTCTGTGAATACTTAATCATAGTCTATTCATTTCTATTTGCCATTAAACAAGCTGCAAGTTTAATAACATCATAAAACCAACACTATCTGAGCGACGACGACACTAGCTCATTATAGGCACCTGTCAGTAGCGTGTGGTTGGTACTTAAACATAATAACACGCCTATTATGTTTCATTGCCGCATTGAAGGACAAACTGAATAGTTATTATTGGTGATGATTAATTGCGAATTATGACAGTGTAATCCCTTCATAAATGCATATTCTATAGGTTACGGATGAGGCATGCAGTACAATAATTTCCTTTCACCACGGTAGAAACAGATCTCCTGGCACCCCCTCCCCCAACTCATACACGGCATCCCTGTCTATAGCCAGAAGGCCAACAAGTGTGCGGTATATAACTTGAAGTACAATACATACAATAGTGAATACAACAGCGAAGCCCGTTCAGCTACTTCCTGATTGACGTTGGCTGGAAAAACAATCAAATGTTTCTCGAGCCAGCAGGGTACTTTCAATGTGTTTACACTTACCATAATTAGTGTGTTGTATTTGGTATCTGAACATTTTTTCAGGCAGAGCAGAAATTTTAAATACGTATTTCATTTCGATACGGGACTGAGGAGTA
This sequence comes from Isoperla grammatica, assembly GCA_945910005.1. Taxonomy (NCBI): domain Eukaryota; kingdom Metazoa; phylum Arthropoda; class Insecta; order Plecoptera; family Perlodidae; genus Isoperla; species Isoperla grammatica. The sequence continues at coordinate 37,736,479 of OX246739.1, forward strand.
AATAGTAATCGACGATCTCTGAACAATGTTCGCTTCTCTTTTAACTACCAAACGTATCACCAATTTGCTGTTTTAAGTATACTTTATTCTTATTTTATAACTGGTAGTGTTTCTGTTTTATGGGAAGTGCTAAAATAACTTCTTTGCATTCGACTAACAAAAACACAGGAGATTTCAGAAACTAAGGCAAAGTGATAACTATGCGGCGTGCCGAAATTTAGTTTTCCCGTAGCACCAAAATGAGTATACAATACCCGAGCCCATAGCACTCATACGATCACCTACTTCTCAACAGTGGTTCCGATCTTGGCCGCTATCGCGATGAGAGCGCTGATGCCGTGGTCCACCGGTATTATATCTATGAGGTACTCGCCAATGCAATACATGGTGCGGATAACTCCCTTGCCTCCTCCGACCAAGATACCTGTGGGCCCGTTCAGATTGTCCACCCAGCCTACGACGGGCTCCTCATAGGCGCTCGTCACTGAAAAATTGGCCGATGAAGATCAACAAGTGCTACGACCCACGTACCCTCACATCCGCCCACGTGACTATTCGCTGGACATTGTGTTCACACGACGAGCGTTGAGGAGTAGCAGGCAAATGATGGTGATGATGAAGCTTACCTTTGATGTACTGGGATGAGCTAAAACTACCCTGTAGCTCTTAGATTGCTTCACATTTAGGATTCATAAGATGAGCATTCAGGGATATCAGGCATATATTGGTGATTGTGGAGTTTCCTCTAAGATAAACCAGGATGAACTACATCTCCTACGTGACTCTTTGTAATTGACAGTATAGCGGCCTTTACACGTACACTCTTGCGCGCACGCTTGCGTGTCGCGTTCTTTCAAGAAGGAAAGGCCGCGCGCAAAACCGTGGGTTGGAGCGCCGCGCAAGAGTGTGGTGTCTAAAACTGCATCACACTCTTGCGCGCACGCTCTGCAGGGAAACGAAAGCGCGCGAGTGAAGAGAGTGTGCGTGTAAATGCTAATCCCTTCGTCTTTACCACACTTTTGCGAGGCGCGTGGAGTGTTCGGAGTGTTCAGATGATTCACGACGTTCTTTCCCTTGCAAGCTTGCTTTTACACGGACAGTTTTACCTGCACTCTTGCGCGCGCGCAACCCTCAGATGATTCGCGACGTTCTTTCCCTTGCAAGGCATTTGCTTTTACACGGACAGTTTTACCTGCAGGAAAGAACGCGCAACAACGAATCCCGCGCGCAAGAGTGTACGTGTAAAGGCCCCTTATGGTGACAAAGCTGACCTAAAATATACTGTGATGGACAATAGTAAACAAGGTCAAATAACTTTACTGACTTCTCGACCATCGAGTGACATATTCTAGCTGAACTTCTGATCATCAAGGTTGTCACTTGTTGGAGATGACAGAAGAATAAAATTGTTCTGCGAGGAGGGTGGCGGTTGGAAGAGAAGATTAAATTGAAAATACTGATGGAAGAGCATGACGATATATTGGTCTCTTGCTTGAGATGCAGTGGCCGTCATGAGGCAAAAACTCTTTCATCATCGCCCTTTGTCTGTTCAATGTCACCCAATACTGATGACTATTTACAATGTATGCGCCAATATTCTACGTCATGAAAACCCATTTAGTTAGTTCATCAATCATAATTCAAAGTTAATAAGGGCACCGAGATAGGCTCTTAATTGCCTAAGCATACAAAAACTCTCGTGCTTGCTGTAACAGTGCACAATCGTGTCTAGACGTGTAATTGAAGGACAGTCTGTACTAAACATAACACAAACAGTTCTGGAAAGTAGTTATGTACCTCATTACAAAATATGGTTTTTCATCCTACTATAAGCTTTGGCTTCAACCACTCAAAGACAGTTTAAGTGAAGCAAAAGTGTTTTAAATCCAACTAAAATAATATGGTGGATGTTGAAAGGGTTTTGTAGCTTGTTGCGGAAAGTGAGGAATTTCTGGCCATCCGAATAAACGATCGCTTTGAGTGTGTGAACAAAGTTTAAAATTGAGAAAGGACGAAAACGATCACATTCAGGTTTTCTCTCTTGAGTGAACCAATTATCATCGCATACATTTATTTCGCTATACATGGTGCCATATTCTGTACACAAGACATGATGGTGAGAGGAACCCAAGAATTATTAGATAAGAAATATTGAGCAGGCTTAGTACTTGGACGGTGTTAACATTTCGTACTGGTGCACTTTACACGGTGCATTTTATGCAATTAACATCGCTCTGTTGAAAGCATAACTCGTCAGTGCACAACGTACGTTCTGCATTCAGTCTGCGCAGACATAATTGATGGTGTGTTATGTTAATGTAATGTTAGTGTTATGCGTACTACCTGTATTAGATTTAGGTTTCAAGATTTGAAAGGAATGATTGGTGACTTCCCGTGTTTCTGATTTCGGGAAATTTGATTACTCTCATATTGAACTCTGTCTCTTTATCTGTATTGAACAAAATTTCATTAATTAACTGTTACGTCTTCACCTGAAAAATTCCTTCGGCTTGATATTTGATCAGAAATCTGGCATATTGTCTACATAAGATTGCATTTTATTACATTTGATTTTAGCTTCCCAAATTATTTTTGTCCACATATTGGTAGATAGGGTTGATTTTACAAGTTGACGCCTGTAGTCAAAAAGAGAAAATAAGTAGTTAAAATAGGACAGAAATTTCATGTCACACATGGCACAGTCAGGTGATTGAACGTTGATGAACTTCACAAAAATTATTCTGAAATCAAATAAATCCTAAAAGTTATGAGAACATGAAGATATTAGTCAACACATATATTTAATTATTGGGAACATTATATTACGTGTTAATTAAGGAAGAAAATAAAAGCTTAAACAATGTAATACTGATTGATAATACTGATTAATAATTTTCCACATTCACACTCGCTGTAACCGAAAAAACCATTATGAATACATAAATTCCAAACACAGGGATGCAAGGATCTAGCAATTGAAAAGCTTTGACATAATTTTCAGATATTTGAACCACTACGATCTACCTAAATGTTGAAGATTTCAAAGCCATGGTGGATGGTTATCGTTATGGTCAGATATAAAAGATATTAGCACTCGTTTCGAAGGGCTTACCTATAGCTGGTCTGGCGATCGCCATTGGCATATTGGGGAACTCATCCACAATCAGTTTCTCTGCAAGACGCTTCGAGTAGGTGTAGGTGTTGGGGTGAGGGTGCATCAACCTGCAACACGATAACAGGCGTCACCACATATTATGTAAGTGCACCTAGAATCTCACTCTTTACTCTCCACAGTTTCTGTAAAATCCATTTTAGTTGAGAAGGCAGGGATGGTGAATTATTTTTTAACCAGTAGGCCTACTCAGAATGCAGAAAACACGCAACATGTTTCAGATTAATGTCAATAAGTAAGTGGTTATGCCCAGTGTTTGGAATCGATCAGACTTTAGATTTATATAATGTAATACAGTGGTTATTCATTATTTACACACCTTCTCTGGCTGCAGTCTAGATACGGAACAACGTTTGAAAAATAATGTTTAATGATGATGATAATTATATCTGGGTTTTACGGCCTATATATTTGTGCAACTTGGCTAATCGACACGATTATATATATGTAATAAATTACATTTAATGTTCAAGTAATGTTTATGTTTCCATTATAGAAAAGGAAGTAGTTAGTCAAACCTCAATAACAACTATAAAAAAATTAGATGTTTTGTATAAAGCATACATAGAACAAAAAAATCAGGATGTCATAAGTGGATCATTAGTTTATCGTTTTTAATGTTGAAACAATTTAATAGTTAGCTATAGATAACGGAAGTGACTAAGCAAATAACTCCAATTTGAATGTTGCAACAAAATAAAGAAACTCGATTATTATGCGTCACCATCAGCCTAATTAACACGAGCACATGCAAATGATATATGCAATGTGTATTATCCTCATTAAGGCCTGCATAGCCAACTGAGGATGTTCGGTTCCCATGGCTGCGGCCTTGGCGCTTAACTCACACTTTCGCGTGGTGATTAAGCCGAGTTGACACAGTTTCCACTAGGCTACCATTGTCTGCATGGCGGGTCGGCCGGACCGATCCTAGTCGAAACGTAGACGTGAAAGTGGAAACCGAAAGTATTCACGGGTCCTTCTGGGTGGGGAAAAAACGGGATTTGGCACTCGACGTTTTTGTGAAGGAGAAATCAATACAATGGCGAATGTTTTTATAACGTAAAATTACTGAAGCGTTGCAGAATTTGGGGGATAGTTCATCATTTTTATCTCGAATTTTGTACATTGTCATTGTCACAAATATTGAATTATATCGAGACCGAAATTCCATCTCGTCAATATTTACTGTATGTCTGGGTACAATGTTCAATGATGATTATTTTAAAACTTTTTTTACAAAATCTAAAACAATATTGGGTATTAAAACAACTGTTGTTGTTATTGTTGTTGTTGTTGTTGTTCCAATCGCCCATTTTGCAGGTTCCATCCGAGCTTTTTTTTAAACAATCCACTTATTAATTTCTTAACTTTGCATCACATATAGACGTTTTTATTCAGAATTTTAATAGATATTTTCAATCGCGTAAATGTCTGTTTCTTGTCAAACAAGATAATTGCTACTATGCCGTATATTATGAATTGTTTACTTGCCGAGTAATTGCATAATCGCAAACAATGCGGAAGGTACAACTGTACTGATTGCGTGTGAGTGGTTTAATTAAATATAAATAGTTCATATACGTTCTTATGGTTGACTGAACTTAGCCAGAATGTTAACGCTAAGTGGTTTTATAGTTGCAATTCCATTAACAACCTACTGTAGTTGTTGATCAATTAGTAACATGGAAAGATTTATTATTGATGATTGTTCATGGGATCCTGCTATACTCAAGGATTATAATAAAACATGGAAAACGTGGAGTTCTGAGTGCTCCGTGGAAAGCTACGTGATGGAAACATACTTCAATGACGTTCTTGTCTGTTCGTCTATCATTGCATACGATTTTTATCAGAAATATCTTACAAGTCACAATGTTTTTACATATAAGCTTATCCTATTACCGTCAAAAACATTAATACATTATCAAGAAGGCAAAACAATATAAACTAAGACTGCGTTAAGAAATTACTTGACAATAAAAGTGGATTTTAATTTGTTTCACTCACAAATAAAAATACGCGTTATTTTAATAGGTTGAAAGGATTATATCATAACTAAAAGTGAGACTAATTCTGTAGACGGTCGTTTCAAAAGTGGTTCGATTGCCATTAACTTGAAGTGAAGTTGATCATACCTCGTTTCTACTTGTTGAATAATAATTATAGTTTTCTTTTTTGCCATTTTTGTATTTACGTACCGTTTTCATTTATTTATTGCATAATAATTGAAGGGTAAGTTATTGTGATTTTCCCTATCCAACAAAACCAACAGGGTTACATTCAGAGTCACTATGATGGATCACCTTATGAATGACGATGACGTCCGGACGAATGTTAGTTAGGATTGCCAGAGAGAGTACTATTCTTCATAAGTTTCGATCGATGAATATTATTTTATTGTGCTGTTTATGTATTACATGTTTTATAACTAAATGCGATACACAATAGAAAAAATAACAAATTAAGAACCCGACTTCTATGCGCGACTTCTAGTTAGTTAATTGAATCTAGTGTTTGTTGTTTGTTTTACCAAATCATTGCCCTGTTTTCCGAAGCCACGCCAAAGAACGTTTCGTTACGGCCACACCACGAACTGACTTTCACGGTTGTTGCGCACCGTAAGGCCTCGACAGAGTAGATCGTCTTCTATTTGTCCAAAACACCGCTAATGAATGGCCTCGAAGCCGTTTAGCTTCACATGCGATCTATAGACCAGCCCAATATCTTCTCCGTGACGCGCATATCACACCGCAAAGGTACAACTCACGTACTGTTAAATATGGAGTTTTATAGTGGAAAAAAGGAATGCAGATCGTGCATTCACTTGAAACATTTGCCCAAACACAAATCTATCCGCGCAACTATCCAAAAACCGAAAATTCTTTGGTTAAAAAAGTGGAACGATATAAAACTGCATTGGATATAAACAACATTGAACAACAACCCACTTATCGTTTTGTCAACGAACTTAGTTAGGTAATGACGGTGAAGAAACCACTCTACGAAATTGACAAAAGGTAGGCCTATACAAAACACCACACTCCAGCATGTTATACTACCCACAGCCCCAACGTAAGTAGTCGCTGCATACCTGCCCCTTTCAGGCACATCGATTTAGTTAAGACAAGAGTTAAGTTAAGCTTAGTTTCTGTTTAGACAAGGCAGATTAGCCACGCCCACTGTTCTAGGTAACCAACCGAAGGTCGTAACTTATCCCTAATGGACCTGTTTCAATAAGATGGTAGAACTAGAGAAGTATAAAAACATATTGGTACAATTGTACTCGGCTATGTGAGAATACAACGTTGGGGCAACATGACTGTACCTGGGAGTGATCTGTTGGAGAGCGATATCGTCCATCCATTTGACGCACTGCATGATGTCGTGGGGGTTCTCTGGGGGCTCGTAGGCTCTCTCCTCCAGCACGTCATGGTCACAGTGGCAGAACGCCGTGGACAAGTGTACTCGGCTATGTGAGAATACTACGTTGGGGCAACATGACTGTACCTGGGAGTGATCTGTTGGAGAGCGATATCGTCCATCCATTTGACGCACTGCATGATGTCGTGGGGTTCTCAGGGGGCTCATAGGCTCTCTCCTCCAGCACGTCATGGTCACAGTGGCAGAACGCCGTGGACAATTGTACTCGGCTATGTGAGAATACAACGTTGGGGCAACATGACTGTACCTGGGAGTGATCTGTTGGAGAGCGATATCGTCCATCCATTTGACGCACTGCATGATATCGTGGGGGTTCTCAGGGGGCTCGTAGGCTCTCTCCTCCAGCACGTCATGGTCACAGTGGCAGAACGCCGTGGACAAGTGGACGAAAGCCTGGAACATCAATACACGCCATTAGGATTGTATTTCGCGACCCGAGAGTGATTGGGCGGAGAAAAGTGCTCTCATCACAGACAGATCGGAAATTAGTTTGTCTGTTCATAACTTTAAAACGACAAGAAAGTCCAAATTTTTATGTACACGAGTCTAGATTGCAGTCATTTTTTAAATAGATTCAGATTTTTATGTGTTTGAATGAAAGAAGAGTTAATTCAATCAGAAATATCAAACTCATATAATAAGGAAGTCTCATCAAAAATAAATATTCCTCAAAGCACCTAAAAATGGAAGATCATTTTCTAAAAATACGGGTGGCATAATTTTTATATCTGAGAAGCGTATATTTCCAATTTTATAAGCATTTTAAGTTTGAAATTTGGAACTCCCCGTTCCGTCATTGAAAAACGGCTCTTGACGTTATAACTCATGTAAACAACTGCCTCCTTGAAGTATTCTTAATAATATCAACGATATTAAGTTGGACATTTTACAATATCTAGGATGCAGTGACTTTACAACAGTGCCTTTTATATACCACTGTTTTCTTCAGAAAATACATTTTGATACAGTATTTACCAAAACGTGTTTAAAATAATGCAATTATTTAACATATTGTTATTAATTAATGTTGAGCAGTGTTCATTTACTAACAAGAATTAAACGTTGGTTCAGTTAAAGTCTTATGAGAGCAATTATCTATTAAAGAGTGGGATTTCAGTACTATTTGTATGAATATAAAATTATTGTTTACTGAGATATGACGTCAGAACCTTTTAATCACGAGCAAGATGGCGCAGGTCCGTTTCTGAGCGTGTTTTGACAGCAATATCTTTGACTTGCTGTTAAAGCGATGTTAATGCACCTTTCGAGCCGAAACCAATTAGTTCCCGTTTATTTTAACTTGAGGTAACCAGTAAGCAAATAAAAAAAATGTGTGAGCCTTCCCTATTGCTGATCTTATTCTTGCAAGCTAAGTGTGCTAAATGGTAATAACACAACACTAATAAAGTTCATAGAGGCCACGAAACTTTGTCGTTATAAGGTACATTTTAGGTAATGTTTAGGTAATTTTTCAACACAACAATCGGTATGCTCTAAAAAGTCAAATATGAATTATATTACAGAGAAAGTTCATAGAAACCAATATCTCAAACATTTGGATTTAATCCAATCTAATACTCCACATTAATATTTGGTTCCACTTTCTAAAGACTAATTAAATAATCTACTGTAATTAGTTCTTGCTATAGTAGTTTTAAGTATTCATTTGTTTTTTAAGAGGCGAACGAAATCTTAAAAACAATTGCGGATCCGCGATTTGCAACACATTCGTTTATACACTCATATACGTGATATTTAAATAATATGTTATAAACAATTTTACGTTTATTAATAATTTTAAAACGTAGCCTCTGAGAATAGAATGGTTACGACATTACTGTCAGAAGGAATCGGACTTATTTCAAATTCCCATGTCTCTTCTTAAAAACATGGTGTTTCAGAACTAGATCTATTATCTGGTGAATGTGTTTATGAGGTTTTTTCAAAAGAAAAGACAGGAACATTCCCAGCGGTGGTTGGTATAATATATGCACGACATGCAATTCACGTTATATAGCGTACAGTACTTCATATGCATTGTCCGTAATTGTCAATTATTTTTATAGTTTGCTAGAAAACTATGCACAAAAATAATGTCCTTTCTTGTTGCTGATAACTCCATTACGCATATTATTGTTTTGCAACTAATGCTTGTGTAACATACTTTGTGTGCATGCATGCATACATACATACATGCCTGTATGACAGTGCTGCTATGGCTGCCTATGACAGTACTGCTATATCTGCCTATGACAGTGGTGCTATGTCTGCCTATGACAGTGCTACTATGGCTGCCTATGACAGTGCTGCTATGGCTGTCTATGCCAGTTCGGCTATGGGCTTCATGACCTTGCTTTATACTTAACATTACTAAATGAATAACTATTTGATTTTCAGATAGTATAGGCCTACTGTACTGTTCAATATCTGAAACGATAGAATACAAAAAGGAAATTTTATCATTCTAATAATCAGTCTAGTAACCAACCATAATGTGTAATACAAAATTATCGTTTTTTAAAAGGATGTATCATTCGAAAATATTTCACATGAAAGTACCAATCAAGTATTTCATTAGCTCAAAAGTATTATTTTCTGGAGTCAACGCTAGTAAAGATAATGGAGGGAATTATAATGGGAAAGCGACAAAAAGTCACATGATGCACGGCTTCGACAGGATTTGTCCTGGATTTGAACAACCGCGGTTATCATAACAACGACATAACTGCATTCAGTTTATGCCCTAAATGTTTGGTCTAAAACCGCCCCTTGCACTTGCTATGTCGTTATGTTAAATGTTGACTTCCATTATGAACAACCAATAACAACTAACAAACCGTTCCTTGGAGATATCTTGGGAAATAGTTGCTAAATATTGACAAATATTTCATCTAAATTAAGACCTATTTCATGTTTTCACAAATGGCTTTTACATTTTAACGTGCGCGTCTGTATTTGAAAACTTGCCAAATAACTTCCTTTAGTGATTATGAAATGTAAAGAATGCTTATAATCATTCAGTTGGGTGAAAGTATTCTTGTAAGTCTAAGAGCAGCTCCGTTCACCTAAAAAAATCCTACATCTAACTTATGTTGACAGCAAAGTCCATTGCAAACCAACCCATATATTCACGGGAATTCCGATAATTTGCATGCTTGGCACCATCTAACAATTGTGCTGGTGCAAGCTATGCAATGACAATACGTACACATACAAAGACTAAAATTGGAAGGTGTTTTTAAATTCTAGTTTAACTTAAAAATCACTATATAACCGTCCCGTTCTATTTCAATGTTTTATAACAGATGCTCATTTATAAATGTGTTATTCCATCGTTTCACACGGAATTATGACGTAAGAATAGTGCACCACATCAAATGTGTATGCCGCTTATAGCCACCCGACACTCACTATACATAGTTTTAAGTTGCTATCTTTTTTCCGTTTTCTAATCCTTAGTGAAAGGATTATAATATATATATATATATATATATTGTTTCTAGAAAATACTAACAATCAATGCCACAGAAAATCTGGTTTTGAAAAGAAAATCGCAAGAATTCCAGAATGTACGTAAAACCTAAATATCATTATCATCATCATCATCATCATCATTACACATTGTTGTAAAACTAATACTGGCCTAAAAGCAGGAGATAATACAATAAGAATACATACAACTTATTGTCTACTCACTTATAACAAGGGATGATATTACGCGGCTCAACAAACAAAAAAGGGAGATACACTGCAAATGGAACCCCATAAGCGGTATGACACTGTCATCAATATGTAACCAATGAGCTTGAGCTTACCTTGAGCTTCTTCATACCCCGACACAGCTCGATGACACGCCAGGTGCCAGTGAGGTTCATCGTGACGGCGTCCTTGAGAGTAGCCTCCAACTTGAGCGTCGCAGCGCAATGGAATACCACAGATACCTCCCTCTGAAGCCGATCTTTGTCTTCATCTCGGAGCCCCAGCTTCTCCTGGCAAATGTCTCCCTCCAAGACTATCAGCTTCTTGAGCGCTGCGGGGTTGGTCTTCCTCAGTCGCTCAAACATCTGTAAGGAATAAGGTTCATATAATACTCAGTCAGTGTCCCTCTGAAGACGATCCTTGTCTTCATCTCGCAGCCCCAGTTTCTCCTGGCAGATGTCTCCCTCCAAGACCATCAGCTTCTTGAGCGCTGCAGGGTTGGTCTTCCTCAGTCGCTCAAACATCTGTAAGGAACAAGGTTCAGATAATGCTCAGTCAGTGTCGCTCTGAAGATGATCCTTGTCTTCATCTCGCAGCCCCAGCTTCTCCTGGCAGATGTCTCCCTCTAAGACTATCAGCTTCTTGAGCGCTGCGGGGTTGGTCTTCCTCAGTCGCTCAAACATCTGTAAGGAATAAGGTTCAGGTAATGCTCAGTCAGTATCCCTCTGAAGACGATCCATGTCTTCATCTCGCAGCCCCAGCTTCTCCTGGCAGATGTCTCCCTCCAAGACCATCAGCTTCTTGAGCGCTGCGGGGTTGGTCGTCCTCAGTCGCTCAAACATCTGTAAGGAATAAGGTTCAGATAATGCTCAGTCAGTGTCTGAAGATGATCCATGTCTTCATCTCGCCGCCCCAGCTTCTCCTGGCAGATGTCACCCTCAGTGATGATTTCAGACATTTTTCCTAGGGGGGGCTGATAAAAATCTGGGGTGTTGCTAAATTAGTAACTCATTTTATGGCTCTTTTTTGACGCCGTGACAAAAGGCAGGGGCGGAGGGGGTTGCGGTCTTTGTTGATGCCATCCTTTCAGTTTTCGAATATGAGGTGATTCCTATTTTCCATTCTTACCTTTACCTAACATCGCTCAAATAAAAAAATAAAATGTTGGACCATTTATGTAGATGAGTTTTTCGTGGAAATCGATTTATTTCCAAGTCCTATATGAGGAGGAAAAATATACCTCATTTTCTTGTATTTTGCATTTTTTTTTTTTTTTGCAAATTTACATTACTTCATGTGATTTTTTAAATCTGCTAGGGGGGGGGGGGGGCATTTACAACTGCCGGGGGGGGCTAAGCCCCCCCCGGGATATGCCTGAAATCATCACTGGTCACCCTCCAAGACTATCAGCTTCTTGAGCGCTGCGGGGTTGGTCTTCCTCAGTCGCTCAAACATCTGTAAGGAATAAGGTTCAGATAATGCTCAGTCAGTGTCTGAAGATGATCCATGTCTTCATCTCGCCGCCCCAGCTTCTCCTGGCAGATGTCTCCCTCCAAGACTATCAGCTTCTTGAGCGCTGCGGGGTTGGTCTTCCTCAGTCGCCCAAACAGCTGTAAGGAATAAGGTCCAGATAATGCTCAGTCAGTATCCCTCTGAAGAGGATCTCTGTCTTCATCTCGCCGCCCCAGCTTCTCCTGGCAGATGTCTCCCTCCATGACTATCAGCTTCTTGAGCGCTGCGGGGTTGGTCTTCCTCAGTCGCTCAAACATCTGTAAGGAATAAGGTCCAGATAATGCTCAGTCAGTTCCAGGTCTATCAACCGTTCGCGGTGGCTCATGAGGTTGGGGCGCAGGTCCTACGTACGGCACGAAGGGACGTGGGTTCGAATCCTGCACAATTGCCATGGTTTCTATAACGGTCCATCATTTTCATTCTTCATCTTTCACGATTAATATATATAGCAGTGAAAAAAAAGAGAAATTAAAACGAATAGCGCATGATTGAAATAATATAGACGTAAAACGACAAGAAACAGCATCCAGAACTACCAACTTTTTTTACACAGCGGGTTGACCTTTCTCAGACGCCCAAACATCAGTCTGTAAAAATAAGAGGAAGCTAAAGAGAACCGCAACATGTGGAAGATATACAGCTTTGTGAGACGTATCATTCCACATTATTTTTCTTGCTGCTCCTGGTGTGTAGTAAATATTTCATAATATTGGCTCTCAAAGATTGAATGTTATTATTTATCACATTCCATTGGAAATATTTAATTAATTAAATATTGCATTGGAAATATTAAAACAATATTAGTTAATTAGTGTTAGTGTAATTGTTAGTAATTAACTATAACAATATCGTACCCTCGAGGAAACTCTACAATGTAATTTTGCCTGGATTGTCCGCTGGCAATCATTATAATGATGTTGTTATGGTGGCATTCTTTCTATCACTACGTTTATCAGGGCTTTTTAAGTCGATTTAAGGTAGAACGGTTTCCGTAAGTCGATACGTTTATCAAGGCGTTGACAATTCGGCGTAAAAAGCAACTTTGATATTCTCCCGACAGATGTCGTCAAATCGTCTTAAAACAATTACAGTAAGGCGGTGCGCAACATTCAGTAAGCGGTGTTACACACCTACATAACCTATCGCGTTCGCGCCTTGCAATAATTGTCAAATGAGTACACTCAGTTGCCGCTAGGTTGCGGAAAGATGGCGTCTTAAACCGTTTTAAGTGTTTATCACGTCAAATTAAATCGGTTTACCTGTTCTAAGTCACTTTGGAAAGTGACCTAAAGTTAAACCGTTCTTAGCTAAATCGATATGTTTACCAACACCATTAAACCGATTCAACCCTTAAAACGATTTACTTAAACCGGTTTAAAGCTCCTGATAAACGTAGTGTATGTCACTTCTGCTATCCTCTCTCCGAGGAGTCTATTTGCTTGTATAGCGACTCAAAAATGTCACCCATAGCAGGTAATTATTTTATTAGTTAAAATATTATTCATCACGACTGTATAATGTTTTCAGCATTCACCATCTACTGGAGTACCTATAGTAGAGTACCTATACACATTTCTTATAAAATTCTACAAATCGTTGTACTTGTTCCAACACCACGTATACCTGACTTTTTCAAGATGTCTTGGACTAATCACATATTCTGGTAATACCATGTAAATGATTAACAAAATAGAAACTGCTTAAACATTCCTTCATTTGGGAGCATTGTTCTGTTATCTTCTAATGTCTACCAAATAATCAATTATTAGCCTAATTAATTAGTTTTATAAACAATACAAAATATTTTAATTGCCCATCAGGAGTAAGGTAATAGTTTAGGATAAAATGGTAGTAAAATCAAGTAACAAAAATAGCATTATTTAACACGTTCTTTTTAGTCGTTGTTGAACATTTTGAGTTATGGTTGATACGTGGCGCTAGAACTAGGTCAAAGAATACAAGCAAGTTACCCAACATCTAAAAGTACTGTAAGCATTCTTCAGGAAAGTCGTCTACTGGTGATATCGGTATAATAATACCTCTTTTATACAATCATCCCTAGGAAATCTTATCACTCAAGTGTGCAACAGTTGTAAGTGAATCTCACGAAGACATGAGCGATGTTGGGAACGGATGTGTTCATGGTCAGTACATATGATGGCATGCGTGCGTGCAACGAAATGCAACAAAGTGCAAATTGCACTGCATCGATCTACATTTGCAGACTTCACTCCGGAAAATAAGACAATAAACACAAAATGTATTGAAGAGAGAAGCATTGTTCATGGCCGTTATATATATTCAACTCCACCAAGGTTGCTCTAAAAATGTTGGCAAGAGAAGAAGCGGGATATCTCATTATTTATCTGAGAATACAATGAAACATCAACATAACGTAAGTCTACCTTCCATCCATAAAAATGAAATGTTTTAAGTTTATCTGCAAGATCATTTAAAAACCGGCCAGAAAGAAAAGGATACAAACGTTTGCCATGTTGATTATGATTATGAGTGAAGTCACAAATAAACGCAGAACTAAAAATCTGATCTCTGAAATTTTAGCCAGGCAAGGTCTTGTATCGACCAAAAATGATCCTAAAGCTGTAGCAGACACATTTGTTGACTACTTCAGTAGTATTGGTAAGAAAATGGCAGATGAAATATCGAATAAGACACACCCCAAAAATCCAACTATTACTACAGACATTCATTACCAACAAAATTCAATATTTCTTAAACCAGTGAGCGAATCTGAAGTAGCTAAGTATATCGATGAGTTAAAGTCAAACTGTGCCTCCGGCATTGACCACATACACTCGTCTACACTACAACAAATAAAATCACACATAACAATGCCACTAGCCCACATAATAAATGCAAGTTTTTGTACAGGCACATACCCAGATTGTTTTAAAACGGCTATTATCACCCTTATATTCAAAACAGGTAATAAATTGCATACAACAAATTATCGCCCTATATCACTACTGAACAACATCTCAAAGACTCATGAAAAATGTATAAAACATCGCATATATGACTTTCTAGACAAACATAACATTTTATCGCAAAATCAATATGGCTTCCGTACTGGGCGGGGAACTAACGACGCCATATTAAAACTAACGACGGATATCCATTCTAGAATTGACGAAAAAGACAAGACCGTGGCTATATTTCTCGACCTAGCTAAAGCCTTTGACACCGTCTCCCACCCATTACTACTAAATAAATTAGACAGATACGGAATCAGAGGTAATGCACTAAAACTAATAAGTAGCTACTTAACAAATCGGGAGCAATATGTTAAAATTAGCGAAACCCTAAGCAAACCAGAAATTATTGAATACGGAGTCCCTCAAGGTACAGTTCTTGGCCCACTTCTGTTTATCATCTTTATTAACGATTTATGCAACATGAAAATTAATGGAATCATAACCACATTTGCTGATGACACCGTATTGCTCTTCTCCAGCTATTCGTGGATCAATGTATACAAGATAGCTGAAGCTGAATTAAACAAAATTATGAAATGGCTTGAAAATAACCTTCTAACACTTAACCAAGAAAAAACGTTCTTCATGACCTTTGCACCAAACAAAGCTGAACAATTAGATCATATTAATTGTAACATAAAATTACACGCGAATGACTGCATAGGTAGGGCCAGACTACATTGTAGTTGCTTTAATCTAACCAAAGTAAGTTACGCTAAATACTTGGGTATCACAATTGACGAACATTTAAAATGGGACAAGCATATCAATATCGTCACAAAAAAAGTACGAAGCACTCTTCCCAAATTCTACTTACTTAGAAATATTCTTTATACAAAAACACTTCAAGTTGTCTACTATGCTATTGTGCAATCTATCATTCAATATGGGATCATTGGCTGGGGAGGCACATATGACTCGCACATAAATCCACTCTCAATAATACAGAAACATGTTATTAAGGTTATGTTAAAAAAGCCCTTCCTTTACCCGACTAATCTGGTGTTCTCTGACAGCGGCTTCCTAAATGTAAGAAAAATATATCTGAAATATTTACTTAACCACAGTCACAAAATATTCCATAAGTTAAAAACTGAACCTCATCGACATGGAACGCGAAATCAAATACAATACAAATTGAATATTCCTAGAACCCGTCTCCACATGACGCAGAGGCATGCGCTTTTCCTTGGTCCTAAAGCCTATAATGATATTTTACCCTTAAACATAAGATCCACTAAATCGGTAGATAAATTCAATTTACTGCTTAACAGATGGTTAATTCAATGTCCAAATGAAACTATAAATAACACAATCAACCTTAAAGTAACTAGAAAAGTCGGTTGGTACTCGCATGATTAACAATGGTTTAATGCAAACATGCTTGTTTAAAATACATCCTAGAACACTGTATGAATAATTGTTGTACTTTTCATTCTCTAGATAAATTAACAATAAATTAATATAAAAAGTGTATTGGTGTATATGCATGAATAAATCATGAAAATTGCTTTTTTAGTATGTTGAGTATAGCTACTAAAAAACAAAAATTGCATTTGGTCTACCATATTAATGTAATTAATAATTAACAATAATGTAACTTCAACCAAAGAAATCGTGAAACAGTAGAAATAAGTAATCCAAAATATTTTCAACTCAAATTCTGTTTTTAGTTTTAGATTAATTTTATATGAATGCTAAAGATGTAATGAAAGAATATTGTGAATCTTGCATTCTGTTTCTAGTCTTAGGTTAAATTTAAGTAAACATTAATCTAAGTGAAATCATTATTTTTCTATAATATTGTAAAATTATGTACAACTAACCTAACTAGACTAAATCCATAGCCAGAGGAACTGCTACCCACCCACAAGTGAAATCTTCTGTGGGTAGTAGCCTCGATTACCAGTTTAAAGTGTCAATACCTACTGTACCATTCATCCTCACCACCTATTGTATATTGTACTGAACCGATGATAATGTGCAACTATACATCTTCAGTACATGTACTGTTATATGACTGTATGTACACAATGATCAAATGGAAATAAAATTGAATTGAATTGAAATTGATATAAATATTACAAACGAAATACGGTTGTTTGCATGTTCGAAACTAAAGCAGTATTTCACATCATTTATTGAATGTAATAATAATTGACTGACTGACATTCTACTAAGTGAATCACTTAGTTCTGAGACATTTTTGTTTTGTGATGAGTAAAAATGAAGTGACAATGTACGTCAGCTCCTGTTTGTCCCCAAAACACTCAATTTGTTACCGGAGTGGTAATTAGCGACCTAAAACGAGTGTGTGCGTGATTCAAATGGATCTGCTATATTTTGGTTACTATTGTTCTTTCATTTAGTAACCTTTGTGTGTGTAAATGTACCCATAGTCGAATGTTGAATTATATGTACTAAGAATAATTTTTGGTTTATTTTAAAATGGTAATGATTGTCAGATTATTATTTTGTGAAAACATTTCGCTAATCCACAAGTAAATACAGCACCTTCACATTTCAGGGTAATTGTCTGATTCATTTTAACGGACGTACAGAAGAGAACACACTACTAGACTAAATTGTACGGGGGTTGACAGATATCTCCAAACACACCAACTCCTTGAATGGTATATAGTATTGGGGAATTTAAATTGAATAGATAGTTTGAAATTGTAGAAGCCAATACAAAAAAATAAAAAAAGTACTTCATCGCGTACATTCTAGCCGGCGATGATATCAAATATCAGCACAGTCAAGTAGGTCTATAACAAATTGCTTTTAGAGACTATCTAGAAGAATATCTAAAAAAAAAAATAGTATCCAAAACAATGATAACAATAATTGCTGATATTATATAATTTAAAGGATCATGAGATCTTCAAGTCTACTCTACAAATTTGACATCGATCATAAAATCCATGACAAATATATACAGGTCTAACTTGTTTTATCCAACTCCGCCTGTGAACGCTTCTTGAACAAACCGTGTTCGATTTGATTGCAACATACACACACTAACTCGGTTCTGTCTTCATGCAACCTATTATTACAAGTAAGTGACCACTCGAAGCACGAACATCGTGGTAAGATTTGAAATGTCAACGAGATTGTCAGGCCAAGATCTTAGTTATGCAATAATTGAATCATGACATTATCATCATTACACTAATTGTTGGAGATGGGCACCTGACGCAGCCCTCTTAATAATAAAATACTATAATTATATATTATATTTTGGTGTATATTTTTGCGCATATAATTTATATCTCTTCTTCCAGTGTGCCTTGATTTATATTTGTTGCATATTTTCTGGGTTTTGTTTGATATATTTTGTCTTCTATATTAAAACTGGCTAGGTAGATCTGACCGAAACGTTGATTTAATAAAAAACAGTAGTGAAATACGTAGATAAATAGAAAAGTATAATTATCTATAATATAACTATAGTAATACTATTCTTTTAGCTCACAGATCCATTGGCCTTGGCTGACAACGATTCCAAATTCCAAATAAGGTGATACAACAAGCTTTATGCATTGATTAATGATGCGTATAGCCTAACTTCAATCTGAGTGTTTGGAACAAAAAACAATACGTTATTGAAATTGCAATTTATATGAAGCCCAATTCACACTTTTCGTTTTCTCAACTCGGTCGTAGAAGGTCGGACTTGATTATGTCCGAGGTGGTATAGCTGCGCTTGTGCAAACATAATTTGATTTTACTGCTCAGTCTCCATGCACTTATTTTGAACGTCATTATGTGCAGCACCAATGTGCACGGTGCAGAGCTAATTACGGATTTATATACGTAAGACTGAACCTGTTTTCAAAACCGGTGAAATGAGAGAGTTCTACTGGATTGTCTGTCTGCAACTAGTTTTAATGCACCTAAAATGCAACTCACATAAAGGTGAATATATAAAATATTTCTGTGCCCATAACCATAAAAACTCGTAAATTATACTTGGACAAATTCATGCAGGTAGTTATGAAAATATATCCATGTAGGGTAGTAGGCTATTACGTTTAATTGATAACAGAAGGCGATTTTAGATAATTAATGACAACCCC
>OX246739.1:37755580-37868080 GCA_945910005.1 Isoperla grammatica
AAGACAGATAGTTTTAATGATTCCCGCCGTGATGAATAGGCAGGCTCAAATATGGCAACATCGCGCCTAATGCATGTTACAACTCGCTGAGGCTGCGAGACCTACTTTTTTCGAAAGTGGTTTCTTACGTTTTCAATTATAGATTTGAAATGTGTGTTGTCCATCACATGTAGTTATGTAGTTATAAAACTTAGCAATAGAAGAGGTAAACAATAATAATCACTCATCTAACAAGAAAACGACGGCGTGAAACAGATTAGATAATAAATATAGGAACTTAAAAAGCATCTAAAATTCAATGATTGTGTTTTTGAAACAAAATTCATTAAGGAAAATATTTTCACGTTTAAGATTAAAATTTGAAAATTGAAATGTTTCAATACACACATTGAAAATTAAAAACTCAAAGGAGCAACTGGAAGATCTAGAAATCCACCAAATTTTAAAAGTAAATGAAAAAACGCACAAACTATTTGGAAACAGATTTCTTGTCTAATTTCTTTCAAAACCTAATGCGGGGCTTTGAGAAGCAAGCGCAGTTACCCACTACGTACCTAAGGTTCGTTCCAAAATGTCGCAACTTCTTTCGAACGTTTCTCAACTACGTGCTTGACAAGAGTGTTATAATATCTTGGCAAAGTTAAGGATGTGTTTAATATTATTGATACATCCTTTTACCTATTAAAATAATCAGAATGTTTCAGCCAAAGGATAACAAATGTTTGGCAGAATCTAAGGTATTAGACACTAAAAGTCTAGACACTAAAAGTCTTTTAGACAAGCTTTCTCAGTTTTTAAAATGTACATGACGAAGCATTAAGGCTTAATTTATGAAACCTCTTTGGTTGTGGATTACACGCAAGCGTAACGAGAGAGTTTGGTTGTGGTCACTGCACGGTTGAATGGTAAGTCGTCTCGTTCTGGGCCAACAGTCAAAGAGATAGTCAAGCTTGTGGTACTCCGGCCCGGTCGCGCTGCCCAAGTACCAACACCCAAAACGAAACAATTTCACGAAATCATTTTTTCTTAGTTTCATATTATTGAACATAATGAAAAGGTTTATGTACACACTTTCGAAATACTTATTAATGGAAATTTCCTGTTTTTTTTTTGTTTTTTTTTTTATTTAAATTCCAATTACAAAAATCGTTTTCAACTATAAAACAAAATTGATTCTTTAAGAAAAATGCGTTCGAAAAGGAATCGTTTTCATGTTTCAGTGTCACGCGCTCTGATTGGTCGTGACGTTACGCGTCATGTAGTGAGTATATAGTAAGGGTGGGTGTCATGTCATGCACATATTTGTTGACTGCCAAAGCAAAATTAAAGTTTTTATTTACATACCTCCGAATACCATTATCAACAGTAATTGCAGGAACTCAATGAACGAATTATTTAAAATATAGGCCTGTAGTATTTTTCAATCAAAATATAGCCTACATCCCTTGAAATAAATATTATTGCTCGTGAATTAGTATAACGTCTAAGTATGAAAACTGCATCACACATATTTTGATAATCTTGTTCTATGAGGCTTCGTTCGACCTTCCCGTAAGAAACTCTATTCTTTCAAGAGTATCATACAAAGATTATGCACTTCTATAATCTCACCTTGGAATATTCTTTCACGGGCAACAAAACAATTATAGGTACGGAGCACTTATATAAACTATATTAAAACTAGTTATTAATTTTGTTTATGATAATCCAGCTTGCAATTAAACCTCGCGTTTCTGTCTATCCTTCCTGCCAGGGGCGACCGTGACAAACGCATCTAAAACACTGCTAAATTGCATTTATCTGCAACAAAACAGAAGTCTGTATCGGCTCACTTGATGTACTTTCCCCGAGACAACCTTGACGACATCTCATTATATGGCCGGTCATTTTGTTGCTATAATTATATACAATAAAGCCAAAATAATTATTTTTTTAGCACTGCAAACTTATGTATCATGTCATGTTCGTGTAGAGTAATACTGGAGGCACTGAATGATAAAGAATGGCAACTACTAAACTACTAAGCTTCGCACGCGCTCTTTTTACTCTAATTAATCTACATTTTCAGTGCCATAAATGGTGAGATGCGAGTATTTCAACAAGAACACATTGTGAGGCGTAGAAAGCATGTACGAAAAGTTAACGTGCCATGTATCTTGATTACCAGCAAACAGCAATAGTTTTCATGAGTTTCCCATATCTAGAGTGATATAGAGTATGAGAATAGAGCGGGGATGGCGAACATTTTAGAGTTGTCTTTAATTCTGGCATGCCAACTTAACATTATTAATTAATGATAATGACGCTTGTACATTCCACTAAGCGCAAGACTGCTTTTACAATTGTGTGAAATATATATATATTGTGTGGCCATATCATGAGATTAGTCTTCAAGGTTGTCTCGGGGAAAGTACATCAAGTGAGCCGATACAAACTACTGTTTTGTTGCAGATAAATGCAATGTAGCAGTGTTTTAGATGCTTTTGTCACGCTCACCCCAGGCAGGAAGGATAGACAGAAACGAGTGGTTTAATTGCAAGCTGGATTATCATAAACAAAATTAATAACTAGTATTAATATAGTTTATATTATTTAAGAGGAAGGACTACTAGCCAATATTAAAACCCGCGAAATTAACGTACTTTCGTCATATCTCAATAACGCCACACAATATCGAAACAGTGACACCTACGCATATTTTGGATTCGTGAGAGCTCAATACCAAATGTAAAAGATTTCGTAGATTGTAGTAATTATAGTTGTAATTTCTAATTAACTTGTAAATTACTTAAATTAGAAATAATAATTATAATTACTGCAAACTAATATATCTTTTTCGTATGGTATTGAGCTCTCACGAATCCAAAATATGCGTAGGTGTCACTGTTTCGATATTGTGTGGCGTTATTGAGATATGACGAAAATACGTTAATTTCGCGGGTTTTAATATTGGCTAGTAGTCCTTCCTCTTAAGTGCTCCGTACCTATAATTGTTTTGTTGCCCGTGAAAGAATATTCCGAGGTGAGATTATGATACTGTTGAACGAATGATGTTTTCTACGGGAAGGTCGTAGCCTCATAGATCAAGGTTATCAAAATATGTGTGATGCAAGTTTCATACTTGGCCGTAAGGTATGTATATTTTAAGATGGAAACTGTTGATTTTCGTTGAAACAGTGTGCATGAGGTGCAGCAGATAAGAATCTGAGGTCAGTATGAGACTAGTTACGTTGGTGCTAGACTAATTCCCAAGTCAATGTGATAACGGACTCATCTGGTTTACTATAAGATTTAAGAATACATTACATTATTATAATCTGAAAAAACACTTCTTCTATATAAACACTGTTGGACTTGCTTACATTTTGTGGTTTTGTTATTCTTGCTATTTTAAGTTTTTACCGTTATAAATTGTAAAGTTCTAAATTTTTTTGTTCTTCTTTGTAAATCAGTTTTATAACTGAATAGGACAGGCGTTAGTTAAATAATTAAAATAAAATACAAACTAAAAAGCTCTTGAGGACTGCAGAGTGGCAGTCGAAATCTTGTACAGACGTGATGCCGAATGCATCCAGAGTGTTTTGACTGTAAACATGTTAAGACACGACGTTACACGATGTTGCACGATGTTACACGATGTTACACGATGTTACACGATGTTACACGATGTTACACGATGTTACACGAAGGCAAGACTTACCGGTAGCTTGAACATGTCGTCCACCCTCGCCTCGACGCTCTTGCCTCTCTTGGGCCGCATCAAGGTGAACACGTTGACGATGTCGGGACAAGCGTAGAGGAGTTTCTCCAGAAGAACCTTCCCCATGAACCCAGAACCCCCGGTGACGAACACCGACCGGTTCCGGTAGAACCCGGCGACCTCCAGTGAGCCGGCGTCCAAAGGCATCGCGAGCTAAACACACACAACGACACGGTTAGAGTGCTATACTCACTCAACGAAACACTCAACGTGCTTAACACAAACAACGACATGGTTAGAGTGCTATACTCACTCAACGAAATACTCAACGTGCTATACACACACAACGAACACGGTTAGGGTGCTATACTCACACAAAGACATGGTAAGAGTGCTATACTCACGCAATGATCACACAGCAAAATACTAAAGAGGCTCCACAGCAACCTTGTGAATGCCGACGCCATAGGTGAGTGGGTCGGAGCCAATCATCGGATGGGTTTTTCTAATACTGGCATTTGGTTGGCCAATGCCTCACTCGTCTATGACGTCAGCATCTCCATGGTTGCTGTGGAACTACTCTTTTTGGCTGTTTTACGACGTACTAAAAAGCTAGGTCGTATCACGTCGACCGATTCTTATCCATCACACTTCGCCGGAGTAATCATAGGAAGAGTCCAGTTAGGGGGTACGGGGGTACGGGGGTACGGTACGGGGATGGTGGGCATTAGGTCCCAAAGAGGGGCGGCATAAGTGAGAATGAAAAGAATGAGAGAGACAAAAGATAGGGAAAGCGAGCATCATGATTTATGATGAATGAGAAATTGTGGTGATTAAATATCAGTACGGGGGCCCTCTTTGCGGGTACCGGTCACCACGAGGAGGAACCCACCTCGACTGGGTAAGGGTGATAAACAAGGATCTGTATGCTCGCGCCACTTTTTGGTTTGAAATTATTATCATTCCTCATTTAGTTGCTCTGTTGAATCGTAGGTATTACCGTTTTGATGTTATTTCTAAGATGTGATTCATCCCTCTCGTGTTATGTTATCGCGTCTGAATCTCATTCAGTTCAGTCGCGAGTTGCGTCCAGGTCAGGTGTAGTGTTTGGTCGGTCCCGGCCCGATACATTAATACGTGTTCACCCTTTGTACATTCACATCGCCAGTGATCAGCTTCGTGGGGTTCGAACCCAGCTCTCTTTCTCACCGTATCCTTTTTATAAACGTTACATGCATCAAGATAGGAGACCTTCCCAGACGTAAACGGTAAGTTGAAATACTGTTTATTCAGTCCAGAATATGTCTTCATTATCAGGCCACATTCGGCCGCAACAACTATTCAAAAAATGATGCAAAATGTATTGGGTATGGATCGAACAAAACTATTTTAAATATTTTAAATTTTCTAATTACAATTTACATAATTAAAAGCAATTCATCTACGTTTTGATTATAACCTGGCTTTACACATAATTTCATAATTATATTTTCCTTGGCGTTTTTGTAATACAAGCGAAAGCCTTCAAAAGATCACACTCGTATAGGTGCTCAGTCTCACCTTGAGGACAACTGAACATTACGTAGGCACGCTAGATATATGTTTGTTAGCCATAAGTTTAGTTGAAACTGCAGCCTGCAATTAACTATATAAACGTTTCTTGGTGAAGTGATAAAACAATACACCGATTATCTTAGAGCCAAATTAACATGTGCCCTATTTGTCAGCTTTATATACACATTGCCTCTAACTTACCCTTCAACATTTTTATTTGTGTGTACTCTACTTTACACAAAACATATTTTGAAACACATAGTGCTAGATCTTAAAGACCCGTTAGACAATTTATTGCGTATGTTTCCTAGCTATCACAACTTTTACATATGTGTAATAACATTTCGATTACACTGTTTTGTTTTAAGTGTGTGTATTCTGAATTTAGAAATTCTGAGAACATTAAAACTGAGGAACAGTCTCTATTAAAAGCGTCAAAATTCACGTTGTTTTGTTATACGTCGCGAATGCTGCATCACATCGAAAGACCGATGATATATGTCACATATTCAACTCAATATTTCAAACCTTATAATGAATTATTCAATAGTGTTAATATTGTTATTAGCGTTACGGTAAATGTTGTGTTATAGTACTTTAGCACACAGTGTATAAGAAACGATGCATCTAACAGTTCATGTGTACATATTTTTTATTGTAACAGAAAGAAACAAATTAATTGTACCGGTTCGCTGCAATGACTTGCATTGCATGGCTATGTGGTTAGGTGGGAGGTAGGAGGGGCCTACCCGTTGGCCTACCCCCTACCTATATAAGCAGGGGCGGCTTGGCCGCTCGTTAGAGCTTAGACGGTCAGGGTAGATTGAAGACGGGCCGAGTGAGGCCCGTCTTGGTTACGTGTTGTAGCGTGGCACGTGTATTGAACTAAGCTTTCGTTACAATAAACTATATTCTGTATTTGTATATATCTGTTAGTCATACTTTCATCCCAGTTTATCCCCACGTACTTGTTTCCCGTTACAAATTGGGGGCTCGTCCGGGATTTTGTTAGTGGGACAGTAGCGGTTGCAACTACGGTGGGGACGCGTTAAAAAATCAAAAACAGAAATGGCAGTAACTAAGGTATCAATTATACTAGTGGGTGCCTATGGGCGTAGATTTACAGGCCGCGGAAAACGGGGGAGCTAACAACCAAGTTGAAGGACTTCTGATCGTTAGGTTTCGGTACGCCTATAAGTTTTTCGTTTCAGTCTCGTTCCGTGTTTGTTATTGTCTCCGGTCAGGACAGTTGCGAGAAAAGTGAAACCTACTTCCGCAATTCCAACAATACCGGTTAGTGTTGTTGGGGGTTGGTGAGTGGTTGTCTGCTGATGACGTGTTCTGATAAAGCTGGGCGCCACGCAGGTACATGACTGAACGTGAATGGGTCCAGCGCAGCGAAACCTCGGTCAAATCCCTTAAACTCAGTCACACACACACACATATGTTCCCGATCAAAGAACGCGTGCGCAGCCTCCGGGTTTGCGCCGAGCTTTGACGGGGACACAACCACACACATGTTCCCGATCAAAGAACGCGTGCGCAGCCTCCGGGTTTGCGCCGAGCTTTGACGGGGACTCATACACACATGTTCTCGATCAAAGAACGCGTGCGCAGCCTCCGGGTTTGCGCCGAGCTTTGACGGGGATACATACACACATGTTCTCGATCAAAGAACGCGTGCGCAGCCTTCGGGTTTGCGCCGAGCTTTGACGGGGACTCATACACACATGTTCTCGATCAAAGAACGCGTGCGCAGCCTCCGGGTTTGCGCCGAGCTTTGACGGGGACACATACACACATGTTCCCGATCAAAGAACGCGTGCGCAGCCTCCGGGTTTGCGCCGAGCTTTGACGGGGACTCATACACACCTGTTCTCGATCAAAGAACGCGTGCGCAGCCTCCGGGTTTGCGCCGAGCTTTGACGGGGACACATACCCACATGTTCCCGATCAAAGAACGCGTGCGCAGCCTCCGGGTTTGCGCCGAGCTTTGACGGGGACTCATACACACATGTTCTCGATCAAAGAACGCGTGCGCAGCCTCCGGGTTTGCGCCGAGCTTTGACGGGGACTCATACACACATGTTCTCGATCAAAGAACGCGTGCGCAGCCTCCGGGTTTGCGCCGAGCTTTGACGGGGATACATACACACATGTTCTAGATCAAAGAACGCGTGCGCAGCCTCCGGGTTTGCGCCGAGCTTTGACGGGGACTCATACACACATGTTCTCGATCAAAGAACGCGTGCGCAGCCTCCGGGTTTGCGCCGAGCTTTGACGGGGACTCATACACGCATGTTCTCGATCAAAGAACGCGTGCGCAGCCTCCGGGTTTGCGCCGAGCTTTGACGGGGACACATACACACATGTTCTCGATCAAAGAACGCGTGCGCAGCCTCCGGGTTTGCGCCGAGCTTTGACGGGGACACATACACACATGTTCTCGATCAAAGAACGCGTGCGCAGCCTCCGGGTTTGCGCCGAGCTTTGACGGGGACTCATACACACATGTTCTCGATCAAAGAACGCGTGCGCAGCCTCCGGGTTTGCGCCGAGCTTTGACGGGGACACATACACACATGTTCCCGATCAAAGAACGCGTGCGCAGCCTCCGGGTTTGCGCCGAGCTTTGACGGGGACACATACACACATGTTCTCGATCAAAGAACGCGTGCGCAGCCTCCGGGTTTGCGCCGAGCTTTGACGGGGACTCATACACACATGTTCTCGATCAAAGAACGCGTGCGCAGCCTCCGGGTTTGCGCCGAGCTTTGACGGGGACACATACACACATGTTCCCGATCAAAGAACGCGTGCGCAGCCTCCGGGTTTGCGCCGAGCTTTGACGGGGACACATACACACATGTTCTCGATCAAAGAACGCGTGCGCAGCCTCCGGGTTTGCGCCGAGCTTTGACGGGGACTCAAACCATCCTATCATCACTTTCCCTTCCAACCTTTCCCTTAGTACTGTTTTGCCGACTGGAGGTCGACAGAAAACAATGAAGAAGGTGGACGCTACTTTGCGCGAGGCTGTGGTTGTTCGAGGGCTGAGAAGTGGTGCAAAGAATAGCCCGTTCACTGGGGTGGCGTTATTCGAGAAAATGTTGCCGACCTTGCTGGGTACCGGTTCATCGATCAGCCTGGTGGGAAGTGACGTCATCGACCAGATACAGCGGGCGGGGTGTAGAGTGCACGAGGATGCGTCGGACATCCAACTCGCCACGGGGACAGCTCGTTGCGCTGGAAGTGTGCTGATCCACGTTTCGTGGCAAGGGGGTTTGAAGAACCAATAGTTGCACATTCTTTCTGGGCTGTGTAAGCTCGTTATCGTAGGCAGAGATTTCCTCGAACAGTCGAATATGTCCATTCATATATCGGAAAGAGGGTAGACAATTAGCACGGTGCCTGGGGCTGTTGTTCCGTTCAAGACGGTGAGCTGTGTGTCATGTTACCACCTGGGGAGTGCGACAAACATCGCAGACAAAAAATTGTTGTGCGAGACCGTAACGTGCCCTCAGGACATTCAAAACCAGCCGATATCAACCCTCGAGAGTGCAGTTACCACGAAGTCCAGTTTCTCCGACCTGATGAGTCACGACATCTGGTGTACTCTACGATCGGACAGGACTGTGACAACCGCGACCGCGAACCCGGTCCACGTACACCAGAAGTGGGATCGACGCCGGGCCCGGGAGAGGGGACGTCAAGCCATGCTGACAACTTGAGCGGGGTTCGAAGCCCGACGACACCCGCACCCAAGATGACTGGTGAAACATTGACTTGGGCGCCGACTTCGAGTGCCTGGCATCTGGAGTCAAGACGGTAGCGATAACGAGTGACCGCCGCAGATCGGTTTCTTTCTTGTTGTATATTAACGTGTGTTTATTTTTTGTGAATTAACGTGTGTTTATTTTTATCTAACGTACAACTTTTTAGGGATTATATAATATTTATAATATTTTTTTTTTTTGCGTGTGTTCGTTCATATAGCTTCTGTGAATTTCCAACTGTTATGGCATGCTTTCGTGCACGCTTTCATTTTATCTTATAATTCATTTTTTCATTTATTTGTATTGTATTTGTTTTATCATACGACGGCTTGTTTCATATAAGACACGACGCAAGACGCTGGACATTTACGATGAACTATCTTGTGCATCTGGTTTTTTGTGTATTGGTTTTATGATGTTATTGTGTTGAGTGCATACCATGTGTTAGGTGTAACTTATGTACCTTATGTGTAGCTTATGTGGCATGTGTAGCTCATGTCTTGTGTGATTTGTAATCTGTGTAGTTCTTTCCATTATTTTCAGTGTCTAGATGTGTAACTTTTAATTCTTTTTTTTATTTTAAGTTTATGATTTCACTTTTTTCAGGGGGGGAGTATTGCAATGACTTGCATTGCATGGCTATGTGGTTAGGTGGGAGGTAGGAGGGGCCTACCCGTTGGCCTACCCCCTACCTATATAAGCAGGGGCGGCTTGGCCGCTCGTTAGAGCTTAGACGGTCAGGGTAGATTGAAGACGGGCCGAGTGAGGCCCGTCTTGGTTACGTGTTGTAGCGTGGCACGTGTATTGAACTAAGCTTTCGTTACAATAAACTATATTCTGTATTTGTATATATCTGTTAGTCATACTTTCATCCCAGTTTATCCCCACGTACTTGTTTCCCGTTACATCGCTAAAAAAAAATCAATATCAAAAGCTGTTAAGAAATGTTTCCCAACACTTGTCCCATAATTGAATTCGCTTTATTTTCGAACATTTAATTCATTATAAGATAATTTACGTGGATATTTAAAAAAATACTAAGAAAAAAACGCGGAATATCAAACTATCCATTCACGGAGCGACTCTGCAACTCTGCAACTCTGCAACTCTGCAACTCTGGAACTCTGCCGTAACATAATTTGCAACAGTAAATTTGCCACCGAACGTCGCGTCAGTGGAATTGCGCGGTTGTCATATTATCACTTAATGAGTCCATCTCACTAAAGCTAGAACTATTCGTGTATCCAATAAGTACACACACTATGCTTACAAAGATGGTTGACGGTATAGTTTTGTCTTGCATGAGTTACTTGACCTCCTCGCGTATAATATGAATGTCAAGTAGTTTTATGAATAAATACGATAATAGTACAACAACAATGACTAGTGTAAATTACTCAAGGTGACGGAGAACACACCGGCAGTCATGCCGTGCTAAACTCACATAACAAAACACAGTTTGTCGGAGATTATCATCAAGACGAACACAATAGTTCTGCGTAAGGAAGTCAAACAACAGGCTGCCGTACTTAATACCGCGATGGGTAGATAGTGAAGGGGATGGAGGGGGACAATATTGAAGAGAGATGAATTCAATTTGTATAGTTACTCCGTTCATGATAAGGTTTCTTCTTCTTTATAAAAATGAATATTGGTACAATTCTAGTAATCAATTATCGTTACATAAATAAATTAAATATTTCCAGTGCAAAGTCCCGCCAGAGTAGTGCAAATTATCCGGGGGTTTGTTTTACGTGCCCGGAGTTGGAATGTGGACCAAAAATGTATTTTAACTACGTCCAAACTTTGCTTGGGATTACGGGATACGTCCATTACGTAATTAAAGAATGAAATAAAAATATTCAACAAATTGTTTTTTCAACTAAATATTGTACTCTCCGCTTTATTGTATTTGCCAAACAGAACCTTTGAAACCAAGTTATCTGACAGTAAAATGTTGAGTTTATGTTATAATACTAGACAAAAGTAGAATTAAAAAGTTGACACAATAATCTTTGTCTGATTGCATCCATATATTATACCATTCTGATTGATTCGATTGAATTATGTGGTATTCAACGACGTACTCAACAAATAGGCCATATGAAGTCAAAGGTTGATTAGTGGAAAGAGTCAAGACTAACTTTGAAAGAAGGGATAAGGATAGGGAAAGGGTGGGGCCCTCACGATCTCGCCTCTTACGTTCGGGAGAGTTACCTTGGGCCCAGACGGGGTAGAGCATTCTGGCATTGTTGAAGCTACATGCACATCCAGTCATCTTGTATACCCATACGGCTATAGTGTCGGTATCACATTTTCCAAAGTTTGTAATATGTTATTTATGAATAAATAAAGGACATGTTTTCTATGTCACTAACGAATTAAATGAGGACGCTTAAAGTTGAAATAAATTAACTAAGATCATACCACGCTTGATAGAACGTTTAACAATCACGAGTCTGGGGCCTGATTCCTGTACATTTTTTTAACTCTTCTTAACTCTCGCTAACCCCATGTTAAAATGCCCCCGGGGTTAACTCCTACACAGGCTTCCCTGCATAATTCGGAGGCAAATATGACCCTGTCTGATAGTAGGGTTAAGAAGAGTTATCTCAACAATACTCTGAAATGCCGCCATTTTGTCAATGCCCGTGTGTGTAGTTTCACAAATGTCACATTTCAATTCTTTATTGAGGATATCCTATTTCATGGATCAGGATACGTTACTTTAGGTGTTTATTGAAGTTTATAAACAATTTTGTGTATGTATAGTACATTATATAGCTCATATATATGTCAATATGTAGTTTTATTGAGTATTTTGTCAACATTTTGAGGTTATTGGACTGTTTTTGTTTGTTATTGTTTTGATTTTGTATCGTTTTTTCAACAATGCCTTCCTTCGATCGGCGTCTCAATTGCTGACTCCTGATTGGCTATTGGCTAACACCGGGGTTAAGTTTTCAAATGTACTGGAATGAGGCCCCTGAAGGTTATCTTCGAAAAGTAAGTAACACAATTTGCATTATTCTTCTCCACAGGTGAAAAATTAAGAAACTTAAGACACTCGACCTTCTGCTGAGTATGGCGCATACTCGCAAAAACCAGTTCCACAGTTGCAACACAGCCGGCCAATGACTGGTGAGGGTCAAAACATCACTTAAAAGGTGGCTCAAGCTTGCCGTCTAGCTTTAGTGACGTCATAAACACGTTCAAGGCGACCAGTACCAAATAATTACTACAATAAAGTCTTAAAAAACACGTTTATACAGAAATGTATTCTTGTTCTGTCCATTTTCGTTTCCATTCAACTTTTATGGCACTCGACTTTTACTTTTATATCTCGCGATATCGGTCGAACGAATATTCCGACGAAGTTGAAATTAGAAACATACAAACTGGATGTAGATTGAACGCAATTATGTTGTTGTGGCAACATAGTTCAAGAAGTTGCTTATAGTTACACCACAGTTTCTAGAAATATTCGGCAAAATAGGAGAGACATAATAGCAAATTTCCGTCGTGTCACGATAAGTTTTGGAGGTAGAAATTATATTTTTTTAATACTGTCAATAAATGAAATGACTATGACAACGTACAATGCAAGCTATGCCGGCGCATTCTTTTACTGAACAATGGCGATACCTTTGAGAGCTTTTGGACATGGTCGTGTTCTCTTATCAACGCGTCACACAGAGCGTTGCTCTAATAACAGGGAATACTTATGAATACCCAATTAAAATTGGCACGATTGTCAATTAAACTTTTTTCTTCTTCTTCTTTTTCTTCTTCTTGTCTTCGTCAAAGAAATATACCGCGAACATAGCGATATGTTGATACAATTTTATGATTAAATTCTCGTTATAGTCGACGTAGTAGCCGTGGTCTGTTTGGCGTTAGGCTTTGTAAAGCATGGTTGATATCCGTATACCGCCTCGAAACAACCTTACCGATGTAGCCTACTCGTCATAGACGAGTGGTTCGTGGCCAATCGGTCATTTGAAATTGCGGCCGGCCAGAATTGGCTACGAATCAAGCGTAGGTATGACAAAAGCATCTGTTAGGTTGTTTCGGTAAAAAATCACGTTGCAGGTTCACATTTTGGCTAAGGCATGGATGTTAAATGTGGCGTATTTCATCGTCACCAAAACGTGGCCTTGATTAGCATCCTTGCCAAAGATGCCAAAGTCATATCATTGAATTCTTGTTAGATACATTTTTTCCTTTTCTCGTTTTAACGTGCTTACTCTATGGAGCGTTGCTATGTTTTACATTTAGATTCACCATTAAAATCATCTCCAGATGAATTTGGTTAGCATAAATGGGGTTAAGAAGAGCGTCCCTGCTTTCACATGGTGTCAAAAGAAATGTTGCAAATAAGGTAGTATTGCCCATATAGGGATCGAACCGGCAACCACACGAGTAGTAATATCGTGTACTTCACTGCCCTCCCGGTGTCACCGACGGCTAAGTGATTGCAAGTGCACCGACTTTCCACGGGTACGCTAGACCACAATCAAGTTATGGCATATTATACAGACCGGATGTCAATATATGCAGCAGGTCACTGACTGTCATGTGCATGGTTCTATCTCTATGCTACAATCATGTACTCTTACATATTATTATGCATTTTGAACAGGAAATCAACTTCATCTTTCATAATATGTATGACGATAAAAAGACTTACCGAAAGGGCAGTATAGTTTGTGCAATGCTCAACTGTCTTTGATAATGGAAAAATAAATATTAAATATTCTCTTTTTTAATGTCTTCAGGTTCGTTTCACGCGAATCAGTTTTTGATGAGTAAAAGCTTCTTGGGCGATGAAAGGTTGAAAGACTATCCAATTATTAAGGCAATAATTATTTAATTAAGTTCTATAATACGATATAAGGATTTGTACTATGACTATACTTAGGTTGGAATTCATAGTCGGCCCCTACACCTAGGGGCACCCATTGTTGCTATGGATTTGTTTTGTTTATGGGAAATAACATGGAAACAATTGTTACCTTAGCAACAATGGGCGCCCCTAGGTGTAGGGGCCGACTATGAATTCCAACCTATTCTTTGAATCAAATTGTTTTCTCCACAGTGAGCACACATCTGGAACATACCTTACCTGATGAATAAAATATGTTTTTGAGTGATTAAATCATGATTGGCCGGTCTCCCTTAAATCAATGTAATATTTCGGCTTTGTGCTTGCTATAGTTACTACTTTCATTCATAGTGACCTCAGTCTCAGTTGATTCATTCTCAAGTAATTCTTTTGTTTCAAAAATATTTCCTTAAAATTGTTTCTATTATAATTATGTTAAAACTGCGTGCTTTAGAGTTTTCAAAGCTAACTCAACTATTTCTCATTCACTCTTATACAACTTTCGAAATGCATGTAATTTTATAAATTGTTATTACTTAGAAATAGTAACTATTTTTTGTTCTTACATAAATTCGTGATAAATCTTCTTGTACATAACATTTTGTATCAATATGTATTCTTCAAATGAAAACAAAACTGCAACTGAACAATTAACATAACTAATTCAACCTACGGTTGCCAAGATGGTGGTTACTGTACCGACATTTGCAATGGGTAAACAAACTCACTCGTGAGGTAACCCATATCGTTACATCAACAATTGATCAATGCAGATATTCCCACACACGGGACCTCAATGCCGCCTAAAATGTAGAACACAACTCTATCCCAGTAGTCCAAGGTCAAGGCATGGCCGGGAGACTCGAGACCCACTACATTCTGGTTTCAGAAATATTTGTCTCCATCTTCGAGTCAAGCAATTGCGATTTGTTCGTATTAGCCCAGGTCTCAAGATTCACTTTCTCCGCATGTTTTTTGTTCAGCCTGTCTGCTCTCTACACCAAACTAAACGAATATTCAAGGTTAAAAAACACGTTTAGTTTTGCCGACGTATAATGGCCAAAATTAATATGACTAATCCAAAAATGGGATCAGGTCGTAAGTACGTATCAATTCTTGTGCCGTATATTTTATATTGAATAAATGTGTTGCTGATATTCTCAATACAAATGTGAAGTATATAAGCACAGATAACTAATTATACACTTCGTGGTATTAATATTATATTCATATCTCAACAATCACAAACACAATAATTTAATAATACATTCTTTTCTGTAGACATAGAAAAGCTTAATTCGCAAGCTCATCTGTTTGTTAGAACCAAAGTATCTGGATTCGATGGCTATAGTCGGAGAAAACTATTTTGTTGGAAACGTTTGTCTTTTCTTAAGTAATGCAAAGAATACCATTCAAATTATCCAATAATTATTATTTTCAAATCTAAAATTTACATTTCATTTCTTTTAAAATGATTCATATTTATTTAAACCAATTAATACGTGGTAAACTTGTCCCAATAGTATAACTGCTCTAACTGGACGTTGTAGTTATTCATATTAAATGATCACGAATTTCAAAGTGGTTTTGTAATATAGTATCCAAAATAACAACCCTTATGAAACAATACTTTACTTTACACTACTGTATAGTTTAAACTATTTCTATATTTTTTGTATAGTGTCATCGCAGATTCGCGAGAGGGAAGGCCTCTGGTGATGGAGAATGATACGTCTCCAAAACGTCGGGCAGTGTTGGGTGAGTCGAACACTTCTGTTTACTCGTGTGAAAAAAACCCAAAAAACAAACAAATAACATATATCTGCGAGAATATGAGAACTTACATATATATATATATGTAAGTGCTCATAATCTATATATATATATATGTGATAGTTGAGATTTTTCGGGTTGACTGCCGCGCTCTTTCTCGAGACAATTCTGGTCCTTTTAAGGACCAGAATTGTCTCAAGAAAGAGCGCGGCAGTCAACCCGAAAAATCTCAACTATCACATCCATCGGTCCGCGAAAACCTACGAGTTAGCAATATATACATATATAGACTACATACATCTTGACCATGTTGAGCAGAATGGCCAAAACACGTATCTTTCTCGTAGAGGTAAGTTTAATAGTATAATAGTGACTAATATTTCTGGCAGAATTTTAGCTTTCTATAAAATCGGCTAGGGTGTGAAATGCTTCGGAACGTAGTCACTGAAGCTGTCTGACTCCAAAACCTCGACAGGTTTGATGGCTTTACCGCGATTTGTCAAGGGTACAACTTTCGCTCATGTAACGGCGCATTTACACGTTGTGAGTCTCTTTTACGATGCAGTGAGTTCAGCGAGGAGTCACTTTGAGATTTAATAGTGGGGTTAACTTTGACGTTTTTGCATTACATAACGTGCTACATGCCGGCATTGTGCAAGGTAATAATGTCTATAAAACATGCATTTAAAAACAGAGTTGCAAAAGTTAAGGAATTTTCGGGTTGCCTGTGCGTGTGCGTGTGTGTGTGTGTGCGTGTGCGTGTTGTGTGTGTCGGGTTAACATAGATGTATATAGGCCTATCGTAATTAAACGTTATCTGTGAAGAACATTTGATTTGATTCAAGGAAACTTGTTTCATGCCATAACAATTGAATGCATAGTTTGCATTCAAGCTGACGAAATTCAATATGTGACCTAAGAAATAGTTCAGCATGTTAATATTCAATACATTTAAAAAAAATCACTCTTCTGAAAATAGCTACAAAAAATCTTTAAATTTTAACAGATATCGTTTGATATATTATGGTCTTGCATAGTTGTCGAAACTGTGGTTTCATGTCACCATTATACCATGCCACGCGATTTGAGCAAATAATGTAGAAAAATAAAAGAGCTAAGATTTACGTTCTGTAATGATGTTAAATCCATCCAGTACACCTTTGTTAACAGATATCGTATATGTAATATGAATTGCCCCAGTAAGGGCAGTATATTATGTAGCAATTGCAACTACCCAAGTAACAAAAGGATATCGCATTTAAAGTACCAATAAAAGCATTTATAGTTGGCATCGACTGTCGCAAAATTCACCTCCATGAAAAATCTGCCCTCGTGAACGTTTATGACTTTTCCTACATTTGTTAACAAACAAAGTTAATAATTATTGTTGGGAACTTTGTCTACTTTAATGTGTGATACTGTAATTTGTTCTTGGATTATGATGGGAATTATACATAAGTTAAAATCATATATAACGTCATGATCAAAACGCTCATCATAGTTAACAATTAAAATATAATATTTTATTATTTGTCTTACAGGGTATGACTAATTCGATTGAGAATTACACAATTACATAATATAATTGCACGTATAATTCTATTTAAATTTGTATTACAATAGTGATGTAGATACTAAATAAAATTAGAAATAAATGCCGAACGCCACAGAAATTTCGTTCTGATCATCGATGACCTAAATTACAAATTGAACGACAAAAATCATTTCTTCTTCAATCAATCAAATCATTTCTTTGTTTAACAATCGCATACCCAAATTCCATTATACGGCGTGAGTGTACGTGAGTGTACGTTATATGCTCACGTAAGTCTTCGTAATAAAGAATGGTCTATAGTATTCAACACATGCCAATGTTAAAAGCATAATATCATGATCATCTGTATTTATCAGTGAATGCTAAAATCCTACAGTTCTACAGAAATCATACGAAGAACGTTTAGAATACTCATCAATATCAGTAGATATAAGCCAAAGTGTAGCATACAGCTGTAATTCTTCAAATTGCTATTAATCAATTGTTGTTGTGGGTATGGTTATGATTTTATGACCGGTGTTGCCCAGTTGTAAAATAATATAACAATACTTCCTATATGTCGAAAAAGTGCATAACAATTAGTAAGAATGTAATCTTCAATATCTCGAACTGAAAGCGATTTTCTTTGTGTTCCTAGTAGTTCCAAGGCCTAATCAATTGCGCTCACACACAGTATAAGTTATTCATAAAATACTGAACATTTCTGGTTTTGACCTTGCCTGTTCGTGAAGTCGAGAAGTGAGCTGGTAACAAATTCTAAACCATCTGATATCCTAACAAACATTTCTCGCTTCTTCAACATTATTTCTGTTTTCTCACATGTGTTTTGTTTTCTCCGGTTGAAGCTCGGTGTACAAAATCCCGGGAATGAGCTTCCCGTTCCCGTTACCGTTACTGGGAAATGTTAAATCATAGCCAACTTTCCCGTTCCCGGAGCTCCTTCGTTTGAAATAAATTTCTAGCGGAATAACTGCAATCTGTTTTTCAGATGATCTCTCATTGGATCTTCCCTACAATTGTTTTTATACGAAAATTATATAAATTGCTATACGTAAACGCAACATCTCTATTGTTCACAAGACGATAACAAAAATTAGTTTTAATGTTCGAGAAAAAACCGTATTATATTCTATTCTTCACCTTTGCGTCCCACAGTCATCCTACAGTCATTTTGACTCCACACTCAAAGAAGAAATAATATGACATTTATTTGCATCGCTTTCTAATTTAAAACGGTAACTACGTTGCAAAGATCGTAAAATGATGCGTATAGTGACTTAACCACTTCGACGACCACAATTCCAATTGCAAGCAATCGTGTGTGCCAATGATTAGTTTTAAGTAATAATAAATTATTATTATTACGAACGTTAAGAAAAACCGCAAAGAAAATGCATGCAATGCATGCAGATAACCGTAATTTAAAGTGCCTAATTATCACCTTCGTAATCTGAAGAGCTGCCATTCTAGCACGTGAACCCTAAATGTGACGGACACGCACATGTATTATTACTCGTGTACGAATCATGAAGTTAAGTTTCAGATTACAACACTAATGTAAAAATCTCTGCCCATGACATGGTGGAGATGCGTCGGTACCAAATATCAACTGTTTGGCGGGTAGGGTATGGAGTAAATTGTATGTACTCTGGAATGGACGATTTAGGAAATGATTCCAATCTATGCTTTTGAAATGCACATTACAGTTCACTAGATGTATAGAAACAATGTACAACACATAACAGGTAGAAATGAATCAAAATTAATGTTGTTAAGTTTTAGCATTGATCCGGTGATTGCCACCTATAAACCTTGCCTTTATTTTATATTTTAATCGTTGTGTATTTTTAATTTTAAATATCTAGGAAATTACAATGAGCCTTACAAACGATGACGGACATTGTTTCAAAATATTCCATTCTTGACGAGTACATTTTATGATAAGGGGGGGAGGGATTCTTAGGGGAGGTTGAACGGGGTGCGAATATATATCTTGGTATGCAATATGTTAATTTGTTTTTCTACAACAATGACAATTAATGTACAGATGATGCCTCTATGCGTAGGAACTGTAACGTCTAAAGACTGGTCCACACAGATTTGAAGACATAATGCATAAGGTTTTAAGACGTTGTTTTAAAAAAGACAATTAAAACGTCTTTAAACTAAAACTTTATGTGAACGCCAGTTCGTGTTTCCTATGATCCAACTTTACGAGTACGCGTTAAACCTTAAATCGTATGTCTTAAAAATCTGTGTGGACCAGCCTTAATGTACTGGAGTATGGCTGCCAACAATGTCCATGACGTCACGTAAATATGAAGAGTTGTAAATTACATCAACAATAACATTACATCACAATAAATTTGGGGAGATTAGAAAAGAGTGATTAATGATCTACACAATTTTGCTATTATTATCTGTATTATAAACCATTTTAAATTGTTCTTGAAATATTTTAGGGGCCGAGTGAGGATAAGAATCGAAGACGAAAGGAGACTAGAATAAGACCTGTATTATTTTTGGAATGGTCTATTGGTTCATTCGGACGCGTGAGCGTGATGGATAGAGTTCAGTGTGAGTACAGGTGAGTTGAATGCACGAGATATGCTGAGCATCGTGTTCGTGTGACAGGTGACTTGAATGCACGAGATATGCTGAGCATCGTGTTCGTGTGACAGGTGACTTGAATGCGCGGGATAAAGGAGACTTGAATGCACGAGATATGCTGAGCATCGTGTTCGTGTGACAGGTGAGTTGAATGCGCGGGATAAAGGAGACTTGAATGCACGAGATATGCTGAGCATCGTGTTCGTGTGACAGGTGACTTGAATGCACGAGATATGCTGAGCATCGTGTTCGTGTGACAGGTGACTTGAATGCACGAGATATGCTGAGCATCGTGTTCGTGTGACAGGTGACTTGAATGCGCTAGATATGCTGAGCATCGTGTTCGTGTGACAGGTGACTTGAATGCGCGAGATATGCTGAGCATCGTGTTCGTGTGACAGGTGAATTGAATGCGCGGGATAAAGGAGACTTGAATGCACGAGATATGCTGAGCATCGTGTTCGTGTGACAGGTGAATTGAATGCGCGGGATAAAGGAGACTTGAATGCACGAGATATGCTGAGCATCGTGTGAGCGTGTCCGTGTGACAGGTGAGTTGAATGCGCGGGATAAAGGAGACTTGAATGCACGAGATATGCTGAGCATCGTGTTCGTGTGACAGGTGAATTGAATGCGCGGGATAAAGGAGACTTGAATGCACGAGATATGCTGAGCATCGTGTGAGCGTGATCGTGTGACAGGTGAGTTGAATGCGCGGGATAAAGGAGACTTGAATGCACGAGATATGCTGAGCATCGTGTGAGCGTGTCCGTGTGACAGGTGAGTTGAATGCGCGGGATAAAGGAGACTTGAATGCACGAGATATGCTGAGCATCGTGTAAGCGTGGGACAGGTGAGTTGAATGCGCGGGATAAAGGAGACTTGAATGCACGAGATATGCTGAGCATCGTGTGAGCGTGTTCGTGTGACAGGTGAGTTGAATGCGCGGGATAAAGGAGACTTGAATACACGAGATATGCTGAGCGTCGTGTGAGCGTGGGACAGGTGAGTTGAATGCGCGGGATAAAGGAGACTTGAATGCACGAGATATGCTGAGCATCGTGTGAGCGTGTTCGTGTGACAGGTGAGTTGAATGCGCGGGATAAAGGAGACTTGAATGCACGAGATATGCTGAGCATCGTGTGAGCGTGTTCGTGTGACAGGTGAGTTGAATGCGCGGGATAAAGGAGACTTGAATGCACGAGATATGCTGAGCATCGTGTGAGCGTGTTCGTGTGACAGGTGAGTTGAATGCGCGGGATAAAGGAGACTTAAATGCACGAGATATGCTGAGCATCGTGTGAGCGTGTTCGTGTGACAGGTGACTTGAATGCGCGGGATAAAGAAGACTTGAATGCACGAGATATGCTGAGCATCGTGTTCATGTGACAGGTGAGTTGAATGCGCGGGATAAAGGAGACTTAAATGCACGAGATATGCTGAGCATCGTGTGAGCGTGATCGTGTGACAGGTGACTTGAATGCGCGGGATAAAGAAGACTTGAATGCACGAGATATGCTGAGCATCGTGTTCATGTGACAGGTGAGTTGAATGCGCGGGACAAAGGAGACTTGAATGCACGAGATATGCTGAGCATCGTGTGAGCGTGTTAGTGTGACAGGTGAGTTGAATGCGCGGGATAAAGGAGACTTGAATGCACGAGACATGCTGAGCATCGTGTGAGCGTGATTGTGTGACAGGTGAGTTGAATGCGCGGGATAAAGGAGACTTGAATGCACGAGATATGCTGAGCATCGTGTGAGCGTGTTGGTGTGACAGGTGAGTTGAATGCGCGGGTAAAGGAGACTTGAATGCACGAGATATTCTGAGCATCGTGTGAGCGTGTTCGTGTGGCAGGTGAGTTGAATGCGCGGGATAAAGAAGACTGAATGCACGAGTATTGCTGAGCATCGTGTGAGCGTGTTCGTGTGACAGGTGAGTTAAAGCGCGGGATAAAGGAGACTTACATGCACGAGATATGTTGAGCATCGTGTGAGCGTGTTCGTGTGGCAGGTGAGTTGAATGCGCGGGATAAAGGAGACTTGAGTGCACGAGATATGCTGAGCATCGTGTGAGCGTGTTGTGTGACAGGTGAGTTGAATGCGCGGGATGAAGGAGATTTGAATGCGCGGGATATGCTGATTGCTGAGCATCGCAACCGACTACTACGGAAGTAGCGGTTGCGGTGGGTAACGACTCAATTACATCGCATTATAGAAGCTCCGCCTACACTCGTTAAATGAGTGAGCGAAACGTTCCACTCGACTAGTGTACATTCGCCGATCACGGATAGAACCGTCACACTGATAATAATTTTTTAAATATTCTACAGCTATAAACTATTTAAATTTTAATTTAACAATCATTTTTTAAATTAAAATAAATGATCTCCGAAACTCCAAATAACAAAAAGATATTAAATATCCAACCCCTATTTAGTATTGTAAAATACACGAGTTGGAATATTTAATAAATTGAATAAATAAACATGTAAAAATTGAAGTAAGTGAAGCTGATAGAAGGAAACACGCATTCGTGCGATCGGTCAGACGATACGTTATACAACAATATAGAGTGACTATGGCGTTACTTGCTTAGACGCAATTTCTCGCGATTTACATTGTTATGTATTCACTAATTAAAATGCTTGTATAAATTTAAAAAATCCTCTCATCAAATCTCATTAAAATATATATATTTTTAACGCTATCTAATATGATAGAAACAACTTCCCAGTTGGATAAATTTGTATTACAATTATTTGTATCAAATCACAATTTGATTGTGTTTTAAAACAAGTCTAACAGTTCTATAGCTTGCGTAATACAAGACTATTGAAAGCACTTGGGGCTTCTTATGTAACGTAAACATTACTACTACAGTTCAGTTCACTGCTGGTTACATCACACCAAAAATATCACATCGACAACAATTTGCCCTGTGGGCAAGCTAGCTTGACTAGTTAGACAATCAGGATTGGCTCTGGCGTCACCTATAAACTTGAGTAAAATGAATATTAAACTAATGTGTGTACAAGATCGCAGTTTCTTATGTAATTAATGTATTCGTTTTTCATGCCAACTCGGTCTATTGTAGCTTGATT
This sequence comes from Isoperla grammatica, assembly GCA_945910005.1. Lineage (NCBI taxonomy): Eukaryota > Metazoa > Arthropoda > Insecta > Plecoptera > Perlodidae > Isoperla > Isoperla grammatica. The sequence continues at coordinate 37,778,537 of OX246739.1, forward strand.
ATATCGATTATTGGGTGTAACAATGTTTGTTGGAGCAACACAACTGTTCAAGATCAAAGAGTGTTTTTGTATAGATTTGAACACATTCTTTTATGTCGCATGATATATAACAGGCGTCATTATTAAGAAATAAATTAAGTGGTTGAAGAAAATGGGCCATATTATTATTTTTCTATTGGACTTGTATTTAATTTTAGACGTTCACTTCATTCTGACCTTCCTCCGGAAAAAACAGAGATAATTATTTGGAAATAAATTAGCTTGTTGAAGAAAACGGACATAATATTATTTGTATAGTGAACTTGTATTTAATTTTAGACGTTTAGTGCATTTCGACCTTGCTTTGGAAAACATAACCGTGTCCAGTGTTAATCAATGCATTCTCTGCCACGAATAGTCAGAGGTGCTTTTCTGAGAGTGGCTTTAAAAAATCTATTAAAATAAGGTAAATTTCATGTTGAATGCATAGTGTGAAAAGTGCAATACCAAACAGAATAGCTCTTTACGTATGTTAAAGTGTATCTTAAAAAATTGTCATGTAAAATGAGATATTTAGGATTTAATTGTAATACTACATTTTTGTTAATATATTCCCCCCTGCCATACCCAAAAATGAAAAATTATGACTACTGAAAAACGTGGACAATTTGTATTCACATTTCAGAACTAAATGTTCGTTTTTTCGTTTAATGATTTCAAAATGTTAGAATTTTAAATAATCACATTAAAAAGTACCGGTATGTACTTACGCAAGTACTTCGTTACACGAAGACGTGTAAATGAGAGTCATTATATCCTCCACTGGTTGAGCTTCATTCCATAATAGCCAGAGGTCTAGGTCATCCTTTTTATAACCCCCAGTCAACTATTTTAGTCCTATATCTATAAACCCTTGGCGATTGCATTAGTACAAACTATGAAAAGACATGCGATACTTTATTTGCAGTTCGTGGTATAGTTTGGAAAATAAATGCAATTAATAAATTTAGTATTTAATTAATTATTTCTATCCCCAACCTTTAATTGATCCTTTACCAGTAGAACCCACAACATGCTGATTTAAGGACCCCCCCCCCCCCCCCCCCCATAAGGAGTTAATAATCCACCCTTCCCACTGCCAAAGAAAATTTTCTTAAACAGGACAAGAATATGTTAATGGATAAATGGATAAATGCAAATATTACCAGGTCGGCAATTACGTTGAAATGCATGTACACAATTTTTATTTACCCACACAAGACTATATAATTATATAGTCAGGATAGAAAATAGTCAAATGAAAAATAATGTAAACTGGCTTGATTGTGAACTAAACAAGTATGATAATTGAATGCACCAGCAGAGGCGTGGCTCCGTTCTAGCACGCTCAACTTTGATTCGAAAGGTACCGGGTTTTATAACCACTCATATATTTTCTTAATTAACTTGCTCGTGGTATTTGCTTCATTCACAAGACGCTCTTTTAACAGCAATTTTACATTATTCACTTATATGACAGTACCAACTACTAGGAAAACGCTCTGTTTGACGCGTTGATAAGCGAGCGCGTCAATATCTACGAACTTTCTGGCGAAAAGTTTTTAATGCTAATACGAACAACAATAAACAACAATTCAAGAATGCGCATTGCAAAAATTGTTCTTATTTCCATGGCTATTATACTTTCCGACATTGTTTTATGCAGTGCAATGTGCGTAGCTAAGAATTTTTGTGGTCATGTTTTCAACACGGTCCACCACCGTTTCTAACACTTATTGACAGCAATAGAAATGTAATTTCTGCCTCTAATACGTATCGGATCGCGTTTACATTATATTCGTGACCGGACAAAAATTTACTATAAGATAGCCACCTCACATTTTGCCGTTACTGCGTTTTAGAAAAATATTTTCGAGTAACTTTCGTGTAACTTAGCCAATACTTATCAAATAGCCATTACATTAAAATATTCGTACACCGAAAAAATCTGTAGAAAAATCTGGCTATCTCACATTTTGCCGCCATTTTCTTTCAGAAAAATATTTTGCAGTAACTATGGTGTAACTTTGTAACTTTTCGAACGATTTTGCCTCAAAACTATACACCTTCAATCCACATCGAGGCTTGTGGATGGTCCAAATTTCAAGTTGATCGGACTTTCCGTTCGACTGCTATCGACGGACATAAAAAAAAAAAAACAAAACAAAACAAAAAAAACAGAATGAAGTGCCATAAGAGTCAAGTGGGTGGAAACGCTCGCTTCGCTCGCTTAATAAGAAATACCAGTGCCTTGTAAGTTTCATCGCTGAATATCCATCATTTAACCTATACTCAGAAACAAACCACAACACAATTTGGTAAAGTAGATACTAAAGTGAATAAATTCTCGCATGATATATGAAATACTTTATCACTAGGAAAACGCTCTGTTTGACGCGTTGATAAGCGAGCGCGTCAATATCTACGAACTTTCTGGCGAAAAGTTTTCAATGCTAATACGAACAACAATTAACAACAATTCAAGAATGCGCATTGCAAAAATTGTTCTTATTTCCATGGCTATTATACTTTCCGACATTGTTGTATGCAGTGCAATGTGCGTTGCTAAGAATTTTCGTGGTCATGTTTTCAACACGGTCCGCCACCGTTACTAACACTTATTGACAGCAATAGAAATGTAATTTCTGCCTCTAATACGTTTAGGATCGCGTTTACATTAGTATATTCGTGACCGGACAAAAATTTACTATAAGATAGCCACCTCACATTTTGCCGTTACTGCGTTTTAGAAAAATATTTTCGAGTAACTTTCGTGTAACTTTGCCAATATTTATCAGATCGCCATTACATTAACATATTCGTGACCGGAAAAATCTGTAGAAAAATCTGGCTATCTCACATTTTGCCGCCATTTTGTTTCAGAAAAATATTTTGCAGTAACTATGGTGTAACTTTGTAACTTTTCGAACGATTTTGCCTCAAAACTATACACCTTCAATCCACATCGAGGATTGTGGATGGTCCAAATTTCAAGTTGATCGGACTTTCCGTTCGACCGCTATCGACAGACATAAAAACAAAAAAAAAACAAAAAAAAAACAAAAACAAAAAAAAAAAAAAAAAAAAAACAGAACGAAGTGTAAGAGTCAAGTGGAAACGCTCGCTTCGCTCGCTTAATTATTAGAACACACGTTCATAATTTGATATGACTTATGAAACCCCTCATGATTGCGGTTTGTTTATTTTTCAACCCATTCATACTACCAGAATGGTTGATTGATTGGTGGTTGATTTTATACATTCTACATTCATCATCTTCATCATTCTATCATCCTGTTGTAAATTATATGATTGATTGTGATTTGGAAATAATGTGAATCAAAGCTACTTACAAAAATTACCAATTATAAATATTACTTTTTAAATTGCGTCATTGGCAACACTATGTTACACTATGAGAACTATGGAACACCATAACATCTATTACTTATGTAATATTCTTATTTTGATAATTTAATTCCCATCGATCACAATTAGCAAACGCAACGCATGCCACTAAGCATTTCACTAAGCATGCCACTAAGCATGCCACTAAGCATGTCACTGTCATAGTAAAGAGTTTTTCAATTTCAGCAACTGAGGTAAAAACAGAGTTTTTCCCGTCGGCATAACTATGTCTTACGACCACAAATGACTGCCATTGGCTGTGTCGAGTTATACATTTGGGGGCGGGGCAGGGTAAAGAACACACTATTACAATAACATGCTTCTAAGACTGGTGCATGATGTCGCGCAAATGCAAACCCCGCCAAAAACGACATTACGTGAAAACAATGTAATGTGTTTTGTAAGCCATAAACAATAACATGTTTTGCAAGAGTGCTGTACACAAGAAAAAAAATAAACTAGTTGCAATATAAACTTTGACATGGAAGATAACGATTAACGTTATGCCTTTTAGATAATTGCACCACTACCCAAATTGACACTTGGATCTTCGAAGTAACCGTAAAGATATAAATATGCAATAGTTAAATGATCTGTTACAGAAGACAACATAAATACTGAGCCACAAAGAACACTTGAACGATAGTGGTTCATGTTTCTCTACGTCTAACTAATATTATTACAACCATGCTACTCGAGACGTGTTAGATGAAGATCAGGAACAGTAACAAGAACGATACCCTGTGCGGGATTCAAAACCACGTCCCTCTTACGGCTAAACAGTGCGCCCCAAACCGCATGAGCCACCGCGTACAAGTACCTAATTAAAGCCTTATACGCTTAGATTTGCGCAGCACAGTTTTTACTTTATTATGACACCATACTCGGTGAAAGCAAGGATCGACATACACATGGCTACGCGAGAAAAAAAAAAAAAAAATTTGTCAGAACAGTGTTCAATTTCAATGAACCTTGTGTTAGCGTGTTGTATTGTATCACACATGACGTACGTATATACTGCATGCAATGCACCCACCTGATATATGTGTCGGTAGTGTTGATGTGTTGATGTGTGAGCACCGTCCACTGTCCTCACTCGGCGTGGGCTTCCACCAAACTGACTCTACTCTCACTCGTTGCGTGAGTAACTGAACCTCACTCTCCACTTGATCTGCAAGCCAGTGAAGTTGCTGGCCTCGTTTCATCTTCCGCAAGAGTGTGGTGGTCAGTGCGCGGCCAGCTGTGGAGTAGACCACGTGGACTATGTAAACACTGGCGGGACGGACAATGGTGAGGCGGCGCTATTTAAAAAAATACAAACAAAAAACAGGCATAGTGCCATAATTACCGATTTCTAGATACTAGTATTAAAAAACTCTGTATTTTAATGTTAACAACCCAAACAGTTTTTTTAAACAACCTTAGTTCGAAGTACCAGGGCCTTGAAATATCGGCGGTTGTGCAAGAACAACCATCCATTCCATTTTTACAAAATTGATCATAGTCCTGTGATTGCTGTGAAGGCTATTTTTATCAGTATTGAAGGCGGTGGATTCCGTTTTTTTTTATTTTTTTTTTAAGGCTAATACATACAGTGCACTACTATATGGACTCAAAACTAACATAGATAGCGCTGCTAAGCAACCACCTTTCAGCTGAATCAGCTCCTTTCAGATGAATAATAACAATAAAACAACAATGAAAACTAAAAACCCAAACCACTCGTTTAAGAAGTTTATTTTCTTGCCACCAGAATGCATCTAGTGTATTTTGAGTGCTTTATAGAATACTGTAATGTCTTTCAAAATATTTTACAAAAACAACATTAGTCCGAAGGTGATTTGTCTTTCTTTTATATGTTCTACACTTTATTATAACAAATGTCATGGGAAAATGCAAACTATAAGCAATATACATACTTTAAGCAAAAATTTATAATTTTAACAGTTAAATTGCAATAATAGAGAGGTTTATTGAGGTTTTATTGATTTCTTGGAAAGTGTATTTTTTTAACTATGGTGGTTTTAGTAAAATATCGCCTCAATGGAGGATTCCCCTAAATGAATATACGGGGGGCTTTGCAGTATAGACCGATGCTTTATTATCTTCCAAATGTGTTTTATAAGGGAGTAAGTCATACTTATTGCCAATTTCGTAGAGCGGTTTCCTCACCGTCATTGTCAACGAATCATACACACAACTAAATTCGGTGAAGCGCCATAGCCCCTATCTCACACAAAACAAAATGTAAAATCAACAACAAAAACGTTGACCATACACTTCAAAACACTGAACACGAAACAGATCCATAGGCACGGACCAATGGATTGGCTGTAGATGTTAGAAATATCTGCTTTGTCAACAACATCCTTTACTCACGACGGGACAATCAAAGCATTGTTGTCACTTGATAAAGGTTTCTGAACACTTTCTAGAAGGGCAGAAAGAGAACGCGTGCACTCTACGAAATTGGCAACGTACCTGTCGATAGCAAGATTCTAACTTAAAGGGGTGTTTTCTTCTCCAAGGATGAATAATTGAAGACATCTCAAATTTGTCAAGGTTTTACATTTTGATTAATTAGTCGGAAAATCTTTTTTTTGTTATAAAAATGTTTTTGGCTTTTAAAAAAGTCGAAAAACGTAATAATCGTAATTATTTTTTCTAGTTGGTATGTGGTATTTTGTGACCTTACAATTGGTGTCTTTACTTGCACATCCTAAGGAGCTACGAGAAATTGTGACACATAAATTATGTTCAGAAACGACGACGCCAAACATCAAATAGTAAAATCACCAACCTGTGTAACTTTTTAACTTGCTAGCCGGCGCAGTTGGCCGAGGTCGATTAGGCGTTGGTCTAGTGAACCGCGGTCTCTGCGTCCCAGGCTCGAATCCTGGCTTGGGCATGGATGTCATGTGGCGTTTTTTCATCTTCATAATCACCCACTCATCGTCTCGATTAGCCTCGTTGCAAAAATATGAGACGTAAAACCCCAAATATCATCATCTTTAACTTGCTAGATTTGGTCATTGGAAGAACAAAAAGGTGCGTTACAGTACGTTAGGATGTGGAAGGTAAGATAGGGCACAATCAAGGAATCGAACCCGAACCCGAACCTGAACCTGAAACCCACAAAAACCCGAAATTTCTCTGAACCAAAACCCGAACCTGAACCCGAATACAGATTTTTAACGAACCCGAACCCGAACCTGTATTACGGATATCTTCAAAACCTGAACCCCAACCACAATAAGCGCCATTTCGGGTTCGGGTTCGGGGCTGGGTCAATATGCACAATGATAACATAATCTTACAAAACGAAACGTTGTTAGTGCGATGATATAACATGGGCTCAGAACAAGACAACAAACAGGGACAAGGTCAGGTCACAAGGGAGGAATCAATTTTTTTGTCTCGAAGATTTCTGTTAGAGAAGATACAGAAATATACTAATAGAGTGAAGATCGTTGAAATGGCAAAGAAATTATGAATGTGTTACAAATACGGAAATAAAGTAATTTAGGAAATGTACAAGTCATGCAGGCAGCTAAAGTAAAGTGAGACTGAATGGAGAGTAAGTAGAAGTAAGAATAAAAAGGTGTAACACAGGGATCTTCACTGTATCCACTGTTGCTCAAGTTATGCATAGAGAGGAAGTAATAAATTAATTAAAGGATTTGAAGCCAAACAGGAGAAACGATCTATGGGAAAATATCAGTGTGCGACGATATGCAGACGACAATGTATCAAGAATTAAAACAAATAAATGGATACTATCATACTGGATAGATTCCTGAGTTAATGGAAAAGCTCCATTACAAAATGAAGACAACAGAAACAAAACAAATGTGAAGGCCAAAGGATGGACAATAGGATAATTGGGAGGTATAAGAAATGATTCGCTAAAGAAAGTTCAAGAATTGTATTAACTGCAGAAGAAAGAGCAAATGAGTTCTAGCCCTATATGGAGAATCTAGAGTAAAAAATGAAATTGCATTCTCTCAAAATGATACGTGCAATTTTGAAATATAATATCTTTATCATTAATAACTTTCTTATTCGTATAGCCTTCGGTGATTTTAGTTGATGGTGGACAACCTTCATTTTGAAGAACCAATGTGACATAGAACTTGCATTGTAATTTGTAAATTGAGATGAATGGATGACATGATTTATGTATAACATATAATGATGGTACTGTGACTTTCGTGTTTCTTTCTGTTGCACGTATAGACTTCATGTGTTGTATAGGTATCCAGTCAAACGTATAAGTGTACACATTCTGATGGTATTGCGTTTTATTACAAGCTTCCAAGTTTGAAGCTTGTTCTGGCGAACTAACATTTTAAAGCTAGGAATTTACACATGCACATATGTACTGACACTTTGCCCTTTCTAGAAAATTGCAGGCAAAATGTTTGTAGAATGTTTTTGTTGATATTGTAACGAAGACATCAATGTGTTGTGGAAATGTCATGTTTGCACAATACAATAAATTCGTTGACATCGTTTGCACACCTTTAAGATCATATTACCATTCAGTATTCAGCTTGTAGCTCAACTTTTGTCAATAGAAGTGTATATTTAAGTGTGCGTTTATTTGGCTTGAGGCAATGTACTGAGATTAACACCAATACTGATATCGACTTGACTAAGGTTAAGCAATAACAATATGACAAGCTAAGATTATAGTACGATATTATATTTTAATATTTTAACCTGTGTGTCGTGATATAATCGTCGTAGTTTCAACTTTAACGCGAAAAAATCATATACACAAATCGTGTTACGGACTAACCAATAGCTGCGTTCCAACATTTTATCTCAAGTAATCAGGGATATGATAGATGCATCACTATGGGTTGGATTACACAAAATAACTAGGAACACGAATACTAATAATTTATTAATCAATAATGTTTAAGTACATACAGTGTCATTACTTTATTCTTAAGCTATAACATTGAAAAAATAACTATTATTGTTGAAAATACCTCATACAGCGAGTAAATTTTGATCCACCTTGGCTTAGGAATGTGTTGAGCAGACAACCTGGCTGATGCCTCGCCCTGGTGATCACGTTTAATGAAATACTGGCCACAGCCAGACTGACATGAAGCCAAAGATGCCACAGGCTCACATTCAGCTGCGTTGGCTGACGTCGATTCAAGTGGCAAATTGAAAAAGAGATGACTACAATAATCTTCATGCTTTGATTCGTCATGTGTAGATAGACAGCCCAAATTCAATCTGTGTCTGAACAAGAAAAAAGGATGTTACTGCAAATCATCTACACATTTAGTATGATTATGTTATAAAAGACATTACCATCATTTCAATAATTTGGCTAACCAACAATACTTTCAATAAACGAGTTCAGTAGTCAGTCTACACTACGTGCCAACCTACCCTGCCAATCACTAACCTCAAAAGGAGGCGATAGTATTGTGGAGATCATAAATGTCAATCACAAATAATTATTCAGCAAAGCACTCACCTTCTCAGCCGGTACCAACAGCTGAATGTGAAGAATGTTGCCTCGACTCGACTACGGACGGGTATCGCTCCCTGCGTATAGGGGAAGGTCCCCTTTTTGTAACTGTGTGTCCACCCCCTTGACTGCGCTTCAGATTTTAGACAAGATTGACATTTACAACTGTCAACAAAAGGGGCGAAGGCTAAGTCGCCCTTTGTGTGTACAGTATATACAACCCGCAGTTGGACACACAGATATTTTCGAGGTCTGAAAGCTGGATCGTTTGGCCAAACCCTCCGACATTCCTTCCCTCGACACATCGACCGCAAATACCTTTGATCGACGAGCTGTTCATAATTTTACCTATTAATCCTGATGACCTGTCACAACAAATGTCATATATAATTTAGAACAACACTTTTTTCTGAATTAAATGCTGTATCCATCGTTGATATTTCTACATTGCGCTAAAGAGCTGGAAATTATACAATCAGTGTTTTTTTTAATTTGTCTTTCTATGACGAACACAACCATTTGTACTAATGAATTGATATTAGTAGATAATGTGTTTTCGTGGATTAGAAGAAACAGTAGTTGTACAAAGACAATCAGAAGACCTGCTGCTCTATATCTTACATTTTAATTACGATTAGATGTGAAAATTAATGCCAACGTATAAAAAAATGTGTATTTTCTTTCATAAAACGGCTTCAAATTACATTACCACATTTTTTAAATTGCATTTATTTTATACGTAAGGCATTAAGGCAATAATCTTGTACGATAAAACTGACACACAATTCCTAACTTGAAGTATTATGATTGGCGGTAGGCCTACTATTACGTAAATTAAACTTTTTCCTAAATGTAAGATTATAATATGGTTTGCTAATATAAGTCCGGTTGTTTTCGTCATAGAAAGACAAATAAAAAAAAACTGATCACATAATTTCAAGCTGTTTAACACTGTTTAATACGATCATGAAATATCCGTATAATTCCTAAAAAGTGTTTTTTCCTACGAGATGACTTTTGTTGTGACAGGTCATCATGATTAAAGGTAAGATAATGCAAGGCTCGCCGATCGAAGGTAATTATTACGGTCGAGGCGAGAGGGAGGGAAACCCGTACTTTAGTCAGAGGTTGGTACAAACGCTACCCGAATTTATGCCCTCGGGCCTGTCCAACTGCGAAATAAACGAACTGTAGTGATTGGCAGGGTGCTTCTTAGGTTGGGACGCAGAGTAGCCAGGTATTAGGGCCGTGGCCTATACCAAGACAATGAACGAACCCTATAAGACATAACCCACATTGACACGTTTAGGTTACGCTGCCGTTTTTAATACAGGCTAGCTTTGAACTGTGATTTCTCTAGAGATTATGAAATATTATAATTAATGCTTCATGTCGATTCACAAGGCCGATTTTATTTAAGTTCATCCTGTAAATAATAAGGATAGTGAGCATGCATGCATAGCCGAACTCTTGATTCAAGAAACACTAGACGCTGTTTCAGATTAATTCCAATAAGTGAGCACTCAAAGCACTTGTGCCAGAAATGAACGGTGACTCTTTGAGGTCACGAAAGAGGTATCGTTGAGTTCTGGCACAAGTGCGTTGTATTATAATGTAACAGTTAAAAGTGAATTGTAATGTTAATGTTTATAATTTGGAAAATTATTATTTCTTTGAAATCTATATTGTACTTGATCTGTAGATTATGATAGTTTTCATTGTTGGCCGTTTGATACTTTCACTCTTAATTAGTGAGAGCTTTTCTTTTTATTATATCCCGCATATAAGACGCTGTAAAGCCTTCGCTTCTCGACTCGAGTACCAGATATAAATATTTCCATATATTATTCTGGTAACATTGTCTCAAACTCAATGTTAATTCATGTGATGTTGTCCCTGTTTTGAAGTTCGTTTATTCATATTATTATTTTTTATTCGTTCATCTGCCAAATAATGGGTCAAGACATCCATTTTCACTTGAGGTGAGTTTCACTTCCGAGGTGAAAAAAACTCTTCAATACTTAACCTTACTCTTTATTAAAATAGTACTAATAATTATTCTTTCAATTGTCGTTAATTCCGCTATAAAGTTTAAAAGTATAAAGTTTATTTGTAAAACTTTTTCTGGTAGTTGATCGTCCATTAGAGTCGTCCGCGCAAACATTATGCCGAAAAGATTTGGCAACAACTAAAATATGCAAAATCGTACCTGCGAAGCGAGATTACACACAATAGTTTCTCAATCAGTGGGTCAGGGAGGCCAGCCTATAGCTAGATGTCACACGCTGGGCCGGTTGCGCGAATGAGGTGAGCTGGACCAATCAGAAGACTGGCAGCGGTATCAACAGGTGAACGCCGCGCGACCGTGTTCATTACCATTACGCCAAGTTTATGAAACAAAAGATAAGAATAGAATGAATGATTGTGTTGTAGCTACTTTTTGTGGAGCGCCGGTTTTTTCTTTCTACCCTTCCTGAAAGTGTTTAGAAAGCTTTATACGTTTCACGTAACGTCCTCCAGTGACAATAACGCCGTGATTGAACCCTCGAGAATGAAGGATGCTGCTGACAGAGCAGGTGTTTGTACTATCTAAAATGAAACATTAGTCTATTTCTATGGATCTGTTTTGACTGGCTATGGCTGCGTGTCTGTCCGTCCGCTGACAATCCCTTTCGACGAATTTAGTTGGTCGTATAATTTGTCGGTAATGACGGCGAAGGATGCTCTGTGAAATTGGCCTAATACAACCATATAAACATACAATCGTTGCAAATAAAAGAAACACTCGCTCACGGCGCGCGGGTCTCTGATGAGAGTCATTAGTTTTAGCGCGACAAAACCCTCAGAGATAAGTGCATGTGTAAGTGTGAATTGTTTGCATATTGTTGGGTCATTAACGGTGGTTCGGATCCGTTAAACCCAAGTTACCTTCGTTCGCGGCCTTGGCAGCTTTGAAGGGCTTGCGACTCATTACCACATAAACTTTCTCGTGTGCTAAGATGACAGTTGTATGATTAATTGTGTGTTTTATCCTGCGTTCCAGCAAGTTGTTTCTATTTTTATACAAAACAGTACCGTACATAAAATGTATCCTAGGTTCACTTTCATGCTAATTAAGACTACAATAACAGAGTATACATAATTGTCCGACCCGCCTTTCTTAATTAACTGATACATTACAGAAAACTAAAAGGCTAGATGAACAGGTGTTTAGTTACGACTACTAGTCTGACGTAATACTTAGCCTACTAATTGTGTGTAAATACTAAGATATATCTGAGCTGGATAAGCAAGTAATCATGGGTGTAGGATATTGTGCGAACGAATTCCTGTGTCTCGTTTGTCTTGTGGATTTATTCCTGCTGTGAATGCAGATGGTTCGGGGCTCGATACCCAGTTCAGGCCAGAGTTTAAAATGAATTTGTTATCTGTGGTATAACTTTGGAAATTATGTGACCTAGGATATGGAATATGTAAATTTCGACTTCTAAGTCGTCATAGCAACGAAGCACATAATAAATTAAATAATGCCCTCCACTTAAAATCAGTTCTTGTATCTGAGTGGGCAGACAATAAATACATTGTTTATGCTGTTTACTGTAATCATACTCAGTGGCCAAATAAATGCAAAGAGTTTCGAGTAAGTCTGAGTTTATTGAGCAAACCACAACAAATCAACCTGGAAATGACTCTAGTCTCCCACTATATCAATTCTCACGCTTATACCTCACATCCTTTTCTGTAACCAGCCGTATCATGCACCCTGTTTCAACGAAAATCAACACATTCCTTGCGTTATTTCATCAATTCGTAAAGGTAGTATTCCGCTTATTTAGAGCCTATTATAGCCTTAATGATCAATGATCAGGGTTTTCAGAATTCCATGACACGGTCAAACATGACCACTAATGGTTCTGTGTCAAGTAAGAAGAGTGAGTCTGGAACGATGTATTGCCCAGCCATGGCTGTATGACCTGGAAACAATTTTGTATAGTTATATTTCGAGTGGAAGCCGACTCTAAATCTTGTCAACACTCAACACACTGTCCGATATGTTTTAGTAACCGACTTCGGCCTTCTGAGTAGCTTCATTCGCTCCATGTTTACGTACGCAAGTCAACATTAGCAACAATCCTTCGACGTGATAATACAGATAGCCACGATCATATTTCTTGTATCAGCTAGGCTGAAGTCATTGGAATTTATATGCAATGGTTATGACATACGCCTCATTTATCGTTCCGACCAAAAGATCCGACACTTCTTTTCTTTCCTTGGTTGAATATTATATTTGCTCTCCTACACACCACATGTATTCAGATATTTTATCTATACACACATGTTGACTATCTTTAGGGTAGTTTCGCCACTTTTTTAATGCATTAAAACAAACTTGAGTTGTCTCAAAAATGTGAGAAGATTCCACTTTCCAGTTTCAAGAGCAAAAACAAACACAAGACAACGTAAAAAATGGTAGAATTTTGTAAACTGTGTTCAATAAATTACAGAAATATAAGAATTGTGAGAGGGAATTGTCATTTTTGGCGTATTTTGGCTCTTAAAAGTAAAATCGTGTGCTTGATATTATGTCTGCGCTTCTTTTGTTGTAATCAGGTTAAAGTTCCGAATTGTTCGAGTCCACTCTAAGCTGTTCGGCCAAGTGATTCCAAAAAACTGCTGCACATTCCCTCCATCTCTAAGCAACCACCCCTTACCACCGTGACAACCCGACAATCATATCATATTTATTCATTTCATATTATATTATTTATAATCGGTCATATTTGTTCTGCTGGGCTCTGGTCACATAGCTAGGGAGTGAAATAACTGGGAATATCTGCACTTCTAGCTGTGAAGCTACGATGTTATAACTACAATAATCCATTCACCTCAAACGTGCCTACACACTCCAGCTATAAATACTCCCCACGTTGACACCGATGGGTTTGTCTCCACACCCATGTAGTAAGATAACTATAATTTCTCCCGACTAATGACAACCTGGTATATGCTAATGTTTACCGCATGCGCACTTGAGCGCAACCCAAACCGCCAGTTGCGCCAGCCTGTGTGGTTGATTGCCGGAACAGCTACGTTAGTCTCATTTAGCTCATGCGTGGCTGCTATAGTGGCCGCGACGTATCAAGCAAGGTGTTGCCGTCATAGCAACACAACTACCAGTTGCGCCAGCCTGTGTGGTTGCCGGAACTGCTACGTTAGTCTCATTTAGCTCATGCGTGGCTGCTATAGTGGCCGCAACGTACCTGGCAAGGTGTTGCCGTCATAGATTGTTATATTGAAATTATTATTTGTTTCAAATATGTCCATCAAATAATTCATGTTTTGTTTCCTGCTGTCATTGGGAAATAAAGTTATTTCTCGGTGTTTTTCTTCAGAATATGGTTGTAAAACAAACTTAATACATTGTAATGAACGATAATAAAGTTATGCGGAATGCCTCGATCCCCTCTGTATCCACACCAAAGTGCGAGTAATGGAAAATAAATACAAATCCACAAACTTCGAGGTTTACTGAAACTCCGCTGTAGGGAGGATTTTCAGAGCAAATACTGTATTGCATTATATTGGTACCCGCAATAATATATAGGCTCACTAATACATGGATACCATGTCAAGCATAGCCCAGTATATTTTGTATAAGAGGACAAGCAACTTTTCAACCTAAGGGAGTTCGACGAGCCACTGCTAGGCGGAGATCAAGTAGATCTTAGCCACAGTCTTAGCGTAAGCAGAAGACTCTCAAAGTAGGAAGTGCACCGAATACTACATAACTCACAGAAGTGACAGAAGTTTACTAGTTTCGCTCTACTTCAATTACCCTGTTTTGTTATGATGTGCCAGCTTATCAATGCATGTATTGCAGAAAAGAAAATACGTGTACTGATAAAATGATTTCTAAAGCTTAAATAAATAAATACAAATTGAGTGGTTTTATAAATCGAATAAACTATAAAGTGAAAACGCTCCTGTTCAACAACCAATGATAGGAACGCAATGACTAGGAAGTGACTCCATGTTGCTATTGTTTAGCCGGTCGATGATTTCGATAGTCACGCGTCGTTAGAGGTGGCTCAGCTGCATGATCCAGATATTGTTGGATCATGGCTCAGCGGTCACACGCGAGACTCTAATTCAGGTGGTCAACGGTTTGATTCCACCCACCGACAGTCTTCGTATTAACATATTTTTCAAAGGTTTTTCTCATTCATAAGGAGAATTTTGGGATTGACTCATATATCATGGCACTTAGTCATTCCTACGTTAGAGAGTGAATACGGTTTCTGGGTGAAGAGTCTGCTTCATTTCTTCCCGAGAACTAAGACCTAAAAGACGATTCACAATTGAAATAAGAGCTGCAATAAGAAACAGTGAAATAGTGAAATATCAAGCAACTTGTTCACAACCGACGACTAGTTGCTTATTTCAGTAGTCAAAGCAGTGTCTTAATTGTGTACTTACTATCTATCGTTGACTATAACAGCAAAATATCCGCTGCCACTGTTTTTTTTTTAATTTCTGTAGTTGACCTTCTAGTATGGCTCTTCTGCGTTCTGATTGGTTCGTCATAGGGTGCATCATGGGAAGTTGAAATAAGAAAGGGAATTGACGAGTGGTGATTTACCCGCCCCCTGACGTCACGAAGGAACGTGGCGCCCATAGTTGGGACAAATCCGCGAACTGTTGCGCTTTGACGCGCTTAATGTACGACACTTATCTCGTTCTAGCTGTTATAATATTCACTTTTTAGGTATAACCTAAAGGAAAGCGTAGTTAGTTCACACCTCAGTGGTCAATATAAAGGTAAGTTCAAAATTATAGACCCAGTAGTTAACTTGTTATAACAATTCGCGCATCAAAAGGATAAAATGAGCAACGCGTGATTTGTTTTTTCAACTTCAATTGGCGAAAAACTAATGATCGGATTTTGACGAGAGTTTCTTTAGCATGTGTTCCAATAATGTGAGACAATAAACAAATGAACTTTCTAGATAGAAATGGCTCAGAACGAAAATTCATAGCATGCAATAATATGCAGGGTGTAGCGGTTGGGCCTCATAAGTAGCGGTTTTGACCGTGAAACTAAGCACCTTGCATATTAGTGCATGCTATGAATTTTCGTTCTGGGCATTTTCTATCTAGAAAGTTTATTTGCTTATTGTCTCACATTATTGGTACGTATTCTTAATAAACTCTTGTCCAAATCCAATCATTAGTTTTTCGCCAGTTGTAGTTGAAAAAACAAAACACACCTTGCTCATTTTATCCTCTTCAGTGCGTGAATTGTTATAACAAGTTAACTACTTCGTCTATAATTTTGAAATAACCTTTCATTGAACACTGGTATGTGAACTAATTATGTTTTCCAGCTTATATCTTAAAAATGAATATTATACCAGCTAGAGCGAGATAAGTGTGGATGTGTTTTGCGTGGATCCGTCCGGACAGTAGGGACTTTTCCCAACTGCTAGTCACGTGACACAGTACTCGGCGCAAGCTCCGCCTATCACCACTCGTCCCCCCTGTGACGGATGTGAACCACAGCATTGTTATTGTATGTTCCAATTCGCTTAAACCTTATTACTATTTCACTAAACCAGCTCTTATTTCAATTGTGAACCACGCAATACCACACAAATACCAAGATATTCACTGACAAATAACACCAATGTAGGAGACTCGTACCTGTATACAAGAGTTGGTCTATATTTAATAAATGGTTCCTTACGCGTTTCCTTAATATCATTTTAGTGGTTTTATAAACATGTTACATTTAGGCTGAGTATACTTTAAATATTGAATTTGTTAATATTCCCCTTGCAGCAGATGTTTGTTGTCGAGATGAGGTAAATGATTATACTTACCCCGGTACAACCTCAATGCGTTCGTCATATACGAGTGGTTCTCTGTGGCCAATCAGCGATCTGTGTTTAGTTTGGGGCTCGCCGGTTGGTTACGAATCACTCATCCATCTTACAGGCTATAACATGCATTTTGCTGGCTCACTTACTTGTCTAAATAGACGTGGATCAAGAATATACATCAAAAGTTTACCAAACGAAGTAATTGTGCGAATTTTGTGTGTTGCTCGTATTGTAGAAACATCCGGAGATCGATATTAAAGCATACGGAAAATGTAAAAAATGATATTCAAAATGAATACATTAGAAGGAAGTGAGATAGTTCAAAACATACAAAAAATCGAAATATGTCGGGAAAATAAATTACACTCTTATTTTATAATAAACCTAATAATTTTGTGTGTGTATTCCGGTTCATCCAACACCCATGCATGCACTACCTTATATATTGCGCGCTCTAAAGCATGAATCAATATATATATATATACTCATAGCGATGTCACTCACTCAACGGCGATACCTTATTGAATTTCATTCGCGCTTTAAGATACGAATGAAGCGTTCAAAGCTATTCATATCTTTCGCATCTTGTACAGAATACACTAACAACCATTTATTTATTTCTTACTACAATATTTGACCAACACACATTTACAAATATTTAACACCGACAACGTAATTTCAATTCACACCAAACCCGAAACTATCGCATAGGCGTAAAACTAATAGCTCACTAAACCAAACAAATGTTTATTCAGGCTGTACGTGTTTCAAATGACTATTACAAATTAAGTTACCTTGGATTTCTCCCACTTGAAAGTGGTGCCCATCTTCTCGCAAATATTGCTTACTGATTTGTACTCTGAAACTATGTCGGACAGCGGCCGTGATTCAATTGAAACCAAACTGTTCGCTGTAATAAGAACTATTTGGCCAATGATATTTTGGCAACGATGCTAGCCTTGACGTAATTTGTTTGGCGCAGTTACGTCTTTAAAATTATTTGAAATTGTCAAAAAGTTAATTCCTGAATATGTCATCCTCTAGAGAATGTACTGTTATTGCTTTGTATTTCGAGTTAATTTAAAAGAAACGGAACATTCATTGAAACAAAGAAACATTTATAAGAATAAGCAATTAATTATGTAGGGGATTGCAGATTTTGATTAACTTTTGAAGCATTTTAAAGTAATTTCACCGATAGAAATAGGGAGTTTCGCAGGAAAGTTTCACTTGTATCTTTGCTTTAGGAAATTCTTGGTGCAATGTACGAACTGTACTATTCCTGCACTTCTTGGTGCAATGTACGAACTGTACTATTCCTGCACTTCTTGGTGCAATGTACGAACTGTACTATTCCTGCACTTCTTGGTGCAATGTACGAACTGTACTATTCCTGCACTTCTTGGTGCAATGTACGAACTGTACTATTCCTGCTCTTCTTGGTGCAATGTACGAACTGTACTACTCCTGCACTTCTTGGTGCAATGTACGAACTGTACTATTCCTGCACTTCTTGGTGCAATGTACGAACTGTACTATTCCTGCACTTCTTGGTGCAATTTACGAACTGTACTACTTCTGCACTTCTTGGTACAATGTACGAACTGTGCTATTCCTGCACTTCTTGGTCCAATGTACGAACTGTACTATCCTGCACTTCTTGGTCCAATGTACGAACTGTACTATTCCTGCACTTCTTGGTGCAATGTACAAACTGTGCTATTCCTGCACTTCTTGGTGCAATGTACGAACTGTACTATTCCTGCACTTCTTGGTGCAATGTACGAACTGTGCTATTCCTGCACTTCTTGGTGCAATGTACGAACTGTACTACTCCTGCACTTCTTGGTGCAATGTACGAACTGTACTATTCCTGCACTTCTTGGTGCAATGTACGAACTGTGCTATTCCTGCACTTCTTGGTGCAATGTACGAACTGTACTATTCCTGCACTTCTTGGTGCAATGTACGAACTGTACTATTCCTGCACTTCTTGGTGCAATGTACGATTTGTACTATTCCTGCACTTCTTGGTGCAATGTACGAACTGTACTATTCCTGCACTTCTTGGTGCAATGTACGAACTGTACTATTCCTGCACTTCTTGGTGCAATGTACGAACTGTACTATTCCTGCACTTCTTGGTGCAATGTACGAACTGTACTATTCCTGCACTTCTTGGTGCAATGTACGAACTGTACTATTCCTGCACTTCTTGGTGCAATGTACGAACTGTACTATTGCTGCACTTCTTGGTGCAATGTACGAACTGTACTATTCCTGCACTTCTTGGTGCAATGTACGAACTGTACTATTGCTGCAACAAGAACTGCTGAAGGAAGTAGAAACTGATGAGGTGCAAATAGGAGGTGGGTGCAATATTACATACTTGGGGGCTACTGGACTGTATTGTCTCAGTAATGATACGCTTGGACGATGCATGCAACATGCAGTCAGCCGAGTGGAATATGTGCGTGCGATAAGAACATGCTGTACTCACTCCTTGGATGCAACTGCAACTTAATGAATGCAACATGACGTACTTAGATGCAACAAGAACTTCACTATTTTTTATATTAATTTTATCGATAGAGCACTCACCCTCTCCCCCCCCCCCCCCGTTTTCATCGAAATTAGACAGGTAGAATAATAATAAGTTGATAGTTAATTCCCACCTAAACATCACTATCACTTATACCATGTTGCTATTACTACTACGACAACGACTTATATTACTACAATTACCAGTAATACGTAACCATAATAACACTCCCTACTACAACCAATGATCATACCCACTTATCATAGGCCTACCCGGAAGATACATATTAATGAGTGAGTCTTGGTTACTTCGATCGCCACTTATCAAATATAGGTCGTCGCAACTACATCTACTTAGGGGCATCAATGCACTCGAGATCGCAAAGAGACAGGTAATCTCACTGGTTGCAATTGATGGTACTAAATGCCGCGAGTATCTTTGAGAGTCCTTAGCAATCGTGCTGACTGCTGAGTACCGGTGTCGTCAGGACATTTTTTAAGATGGGGTTGAAGTGTTGGAAGTGGCATAGAAATAACTTTTATTTTTTCTGTGTTACGAAATAGTGTTCGCAGAACCGATTTGTACATGTTTGGAGTTAGTGTGTTTTAATGTAGTTTTAATAGAGGTTTTATGTACCAATGTCTAAGTATACGTGGTATAGCTGGTCTGGTAATGACTTATTGTAAATGAGTTAATAAAATCAATCACATAATATTGTGCTTACTCTAGTCCGATATCGTTCGGAGTTTAATTTTTCCCGAGTTTTCTGGTGGCTTTTACATCTCTATTCTCTATATCAACCATATAATGATGATTATGGTTGAAGATATTACAACAATCTGAGTTGGTGTTACAAACTGTACAAGTCACCGCTGGAGGTCTAGAGAAAATAAATTGTATCCACTGTATATCAATTTCGCCTCAACCATATCTTAAACCGTTATCTACGGAAAGTTGTTCAATGAAAGAACAAGGAACAGACAACGATATTTAAGAAATTGTATATTAATTTAGGAATTTTAATGTCATAAGGGGGTGGGGGGAGGTAATTGCCCCAGCTTACTCCCATTGTCAACGCCACTATTAAAAAAAACACACACATCATACACCTTAAAATTAGTATCAGAAATAATAATAGAAATACTTGTTACCGATCCGTGTTACTAATTACTTGGTTTGTATTTCTTGCAGAGAAAAGCTTGACATGATTCGAAATATATCTTTCAAATTCCTGGTGTCAAAACTTCAGTAATCTAATATAAATAAAATACATTATATTTTAATTCTCGCGGCTGTATAAGTTATATATGGTAGTCAGTTTTGTCATTATATCATATAAATATATATACATATTACATATATGTATTGCTTCTTATGTTTTCGTGGACGTCTGTTATGGACTTGTTGTCTTCCGGGATATTCCGCCGCTTGTGTGAGTACTGGTGCAGACCGAAGTCTGTCACTCATTGCTCGACGTTTCGCCAGAATTGCCGGTCTGCACCAGTATACTCACACAAGCGGGGGAATATCCCGGAAGACAACAAATGCATATTATATAAATATAAGGATGGATGGGGTAAGTGCAAAACCACATTCTGTAACTATCAACAATACAAATGATAAAACCCCAACAACAACAAAAAACAAAAAACACGAGTGCCGTATAAAAGCAGAATGGATAATGAATGATTAGACATGGTTAATAAGTCATGAAGGAAGTGATATTGCGGCACGTGCGTACACGCTGCTTGTTGAGGTAGGTCAAAGGTGTCACTGCATGGACAGCGAAAGTAAGCAACGTTGCTTTGCTCTTGAACGATCGACCAGACTAGTTTTCATTCCACAACTTTCTCGGGAAACTTACTTAAAGTGGCTGTTATGGCGAAGGAAGCGCCGCAACCTCGTATGAGATAATGACGCTTTGTTGTAAAACCTCGCAACACAACAAACTAATCATTAGCACGTGCTTGCTCGTACCTACCCACTTACCTGCTTGGGTATACGAGTCCGGGTCGGTCGGACGATGTACCTCAACAACGGTCCCCATGCTTACGAAATGAAATAACCGATTCCACTGATATCAACTTAATTTTCTACTATTCTAGTTCCTACCATCTATACTTGAAACTAGTACTTTAGGCATAATTTACGACAGTATATTGGATACATGTAAATTCCTAACATAGCCGGTGTTTCTGCACTACACTAAGCGGAAGACTGCCTTTACGAATGTGTGAAAGAACCCCAGGAATCGGTTGATTTTCGTTGAAGGAGCGTACATGAAAGGGACAGAGTAGATGTGGAAAAGCTGAGGTCGGTATGAGACTAGTTTTACGTTGAGAGAGATAGATATTGAGGTAAAAAATAAAAGTAACATAATAACCTAGCTTATTCGGTAACATATAGTTATATTCACACATTTATAGTTTTGTGACCTAATACGTACGTTAGTAGGCCTAGCACGTATAATGTAAAACGTGTTGTTGTTCACATGTAATTGGGACAGTTTGAGCGTAAGAAGGAGACGTGGTGTATTACGGTAATTAAATTACTTTCGTTTGGTAAAAGCATCATTAATAAAGACTTTACTACAATCAGTTATCTATGCTTAAACATGTCTGTCTCTTTATAATGGAAATGTGCGGATCTAAGTAATATTAATATTTGAAACAATGACATGAAGGAGAAACTAGAAATACGGTTCTAACCCCTACTGAAAGTTCAGCCCAGATTTCAGGTTTGTGTATTACAACTTTCATGTGGGAGACCAGGTTTCCATAACTAGTCACGGTAGAATTTTTCCATTTCGGACTAACACTTCAGTATCTCGTATCACTCTTTTTCTATCCAATTCATTGGAACGTTCCTCACTCGTTGATGAGTTCGGCTGAGATTGTAACTGCCCATGGCTCATACATCCCCTTCCCCTAATAATTTTAGATTATGTTTTTCAAACAAAGCGAAATGTTCAACACACTCTTTCGAGAGCTAAAGGAGCTAAGCAAAGGAGAAACTTATTTATCGACTCTTGGGTTTAAAAAAGCCGCACATCGCGGCAGCTTTGTTTTTGGTCGCCCCTTTATAATGTTAATTTGCCCATTTCCTGTGTTAGCCGCTAGTGAGATCTTGGCTTTCAGTTTCCACAATGAGATTGAGTTAAGAAGTTCACCCTTTTTCCCACCCATATTAGCAATCTCTGCTATTCCTTCTGAAACAGAATCTCTATAGATGAAGCACATCTTAGTCGAAACTCCAGTGCTTACCCTGTCATCGTTCCACCTTCAATCAAGTTTTGATTTGTTCTTGCATTTTACAGGAATATACAGAACGAATCTGGAGTGATTATATATGTGAAATGGAATTGAAATCAGTTATACACAACCCCCGTTTTGAAACCTCCATAAAACCGGGGCTGTTTCTTGTCAGAAATTATGTTTAACCAAACCGATTGCTTACAATCTTATATAGGCTACTCGTTTAATTGTCATGACAGTCAAGCCCCTTGTAGCACGATAGCGCATGCTCTAAAATATAGATATATAGTCCTCTATAGACTATTTTTAAAATGATTTAGAACCCTTTGTATTCTCATCACAGTTGTCTAAACCTTCAAAATAAACAATGCACAACAGTTAAAGTACATCAAAGTTCGTTGATATCTATAGACTGTTAAATAATTATGTAAGTATTAATAGTGTTAGTTTCGAATCACAGTGTTTTTGTTTTCGGACAAACATTGAATGTGCGCCAATCAAAGAAATACACAACACTAGTAACCAATTTTTTCCTACCTGGGTTGTCACAGCCCTCTTATTCGTTACTAACGCTATTCTTGTTTCTCAAACGGCCCTCTAAATCGTCTAAAAGAACAACGCACAACCATGTATTACTATAGCGTCAGTAACGAATAAGAGGGCTGTGGCGACAGAGGTCGGACCATGGTCGGACAAACAACTGGTTGCTAGGTAGTTTCATTGTTGTGTGTTTCTTTGATTCGCGCCTTCAATGTTTGTCCGAAACAAAACACTGTGGAGTGGCTATAATTGTATTCGAAACTAACACTACAGACAATTAGATAATTATTTAAATAGATACCAATGTACCATGATATAACATTTTAAATCAAATTTTTAATTGTCGTGCATTGCTGATCTTGAAGGTTTAGAGAACTGAGATGAGAATACAAAGGGTTCTGAATCATTTGAAAAATGGTCTATAGAGGACTCAGTTATCTATATTTTAGAGCATGTGCTATCGTGCGACAAGACGAGGCTTATATGACTGTCATAACAAATTACAACTTTGTTAAAGTTTGTTATATCATCCAGAAATAATATAAAAACAATAAAATGTAATAAATGCTTAATGATATTAACAAAATTAGACATTCAAGAAAATTTGTTTTGGTATAAGAAGAAAACCCACATAGGAAAAAACCCTGTGTGGGAGTTTTTCGCAATTAACCTTACCTTGAAATAGTTGAACAAAATCAACGCGACATTTATAATCGTTTCCTGATTACATTTCTAGATTCATATAATATAATAAATAAATAATATGTTTAACTATTATTTAGGTAATTATAAAATATATTTAATTGAAATACTAAGTTCTAAGCGTGAAAAAATGTATTGCTGAATTTAATATGAATCTTATGAAAAAGAAGAATCTTGCATAAAATAGGATTGCACACTTTTAATTGATTTGCACATAATTATATTAATTGGTATAATTTACGATCATCCTCCGTAAAATAACTGTCATGGTAATTAATATCAATCAGACGACATTAATGCCAGGGACGTTCTCTTTATAGCATGATTGTTACTTGATG
Organism: Isoperla grammatica; assembly: GCA_945910005.1. NCBI lineage: Eukaryota > Metazoa > Arthropoda > Insecta > Plecoptera > Perlodidae > Isoperla > Isoperla grammatica. The sequence goes on from OX246739.1 coordinate 37,802,716, forward strand.
TAATCTCATCCTATATGCACTTCTTATAGGCAACTAACTGCGTTATTATGTCATTATTTTATACCGATTTTTCTAGTTTTCCACATTAATTTACTGTAATATTGAGTCCACGACGGAAACAACACCCGTTTCGCTTAAAGGGTATAAGATAATGTGTGGGTAAATAACGTTACTTTTAAAGAATTGTCTGCATGTACCATGCCAAGCAGTGAAAGTACGTGAAACAGGAAATAAGCCAGTATGCAAGGATTTATAACAACAAATAATCATTAGTTTCTTGAGATATCAGCTCGTCTATCTTAGCTGTGACAGGGGGAAATGCCGTATATGTGTAACACTGAGAATATGTTACGCGTTGAGGCGTTATAAGGATTTGACGATGGTGATGTCTCGGCGAAACATGTGGCACTTCAATTCACGACGTGCCGGGTTTGATTTCCGCTAATGGCGATCCTGAATGAATATTTTATTTTCTTAAGAGAATTCTGCTATGGACGGACCTGAGGACACGTCTGATTTGGAAGCTCACGTATACTGGCGACGCCGTAAGAAGCAAGGTGTCCCAGCTAAATTCTGAGAAGAGACGGTCGCTCCACACGGTCGATTTCAACGGTATTCAACTAAAGATTGCCCGATAGCCTCATTGTTATTGTTAGGGATGCGTTATGATAAATAAATTCATATCGATTATCGCATTTTTTCCCACAATATATCACGATATATCGTGATAATATCGTGAGCATATAATAATATCGCGATACAATATTATCGCGATAATAGCAAATAAATAGCGCATTGTGATTGTAGCCGATGGCCAAACAAACCGGTTTGTCGGCTGGTGAAGGACGGGATGGGTGGGGGGGGGGGGGGGGGGGGGGTATAGGCAGCGGAGCAGTCAAACGTAGATTTGGATCTTGAAAGATGTCAAACAATGCAGACTTTTCGGAAGGAAGTCAATGAATGAGTGCAGGTAATCGAGGCCTAAAAATAGTCCGTCTTTCTTTAGCAAGCGGCTCATGGACACACGAAGTGGAGTTCTATTTTTATTTTTTAGTGTAGAGCGGGCGGTGTGTCTGCTAATGATGGCGAGTCAGTTTCGTTCTGCTGATCTTTGACGACTACTGTGTTACCGCCAACATTGCGTGCGGGGGGGGGGGGGGACAGCAGCATGCAAACTTTGCCAAGGGATGCTCGGCTAACATCAATAGAATAATCAAATAACCGCCATGCGAAATTGTAAACTATGACGATACCATGAAGTATTAACAATTTATCATGATACTGGGTGCAAAATAATATCGTCATGAATATCGCGATACGACGGCGCATATCGTATCGTATCGATATACGATATTATCGATATTTATCGATATACGATTATCGTCCGCATCACTAGTTATTGTCCACTGTATTGACTGCACCAACCGTGAATGGAATGCGATCCCACCACGTCTGACAATATGAGGGCGATATTTTCACTACAATACCTGAGGCAGGAGAACGTGATGCAACTAGATTTAGGTTGGTAGTTGTCACACGCGTCACTTCACTATTACATAATCCGTGACGAAAACACCTTGCAAGTTAACGCGACGCGACTATACTTGTCAACTTGTACTTGTGTACTTGACTCGTGAACTACCCGGTTGAGATGGGTCCTTGCTCGTGGAGACCGGTGTATTCATCAAATATTGCCTTTATTTATCCTCTTCCAGCGTTCACATTCTTCTTCTACATTACTTGCCATGTCCTCTTTGCGACCTCAAAGCCCACCAATCCCCCCCCCCCCCCCCCGATTAGATTCCCCGTATGAATTTTGACTACCCCGGCGAGTGTGATGGATCTGATTTAATCGACGCTCTATGAACTACATAATATCATGTTGAGTACGTCGTAAAACAAGTAATAATAAAATAATTGTTTCAATGGACTAAAATCTATTGAAGACGGTTTATTTTATGTAATTGAAATTCGGGTTTGGATTGGCGATATATTCTGTAGTTTGTAGAGCACACAAAATACACTAGATGCATTCTGGTGTCAAGAAAATAAACTTCTATTAGGAGTGGTTCAACTGTCAATTTTCATTGTTGTTTTATTGTTATTATTCATCAATGGCGCTGAAAGGAGGTTGCTTAGCAGCGCCATCCCTTATCTGTGGCAGCGCTATCTATGTTAGTTTTGAGTGCTCTCTACTTCCATCAAGAATGTATTGCTTTCTTGCAGTAGCGCATTGTTGCATGCGTTCTTCTATTTTGTATTTCAACAAATGATGAGAAATAATCGTGTGATGCTATTATGTTTATAGCGCTATTCGACCTTTAATGAACTCATGAATCCCATAGTTATTTTTATTTTTATTTTTATGCTTCACATGCCGCATAGACCTTCAGAAATGTTTTCTGCTCTCAAGAAGAATTTGACACCTGACATTTTGCATTGTAGTTGTAGTTGAAGTATAAACCAAGATTTCGATACGCGCTAAATTTTTACTGTAGTTGGACATTTCTTTTTAAACAAATTCGCAAAAACATAATAATTTACTTTTTGTGGAGTGTGATAATTTTTATAATGAAGGCTACACGTATCAGAGCCTTTATATTTTGTACACTACAAAAAATTGTAGATAAATATGTTCTCAGACGACGATGCCATAAACAACAAAATACTAAAAAAAAAAAATGGCCGTCCTAGGTTCGAATGGTTATCTTTACCTCGTCGTATAGTTGCGATAGTTCCTTGATATTTAAAATAATAATAACCCTCTAACGAGCAGGAAACAATGTGTTGAAGCCATGTCACGTTTAGACTCGTGTTTTCTCAAGTTGCTGCTTGTCGCCTCTGCCGATTACTACAATCATATGACGACATTGCCCTGCACCTTTATCGTTGTGCGCGTTTTTGGGGCGGTATTTTCAGGTATTGTGTTGCTGTCTGGTGTTTCTAGCTTAGTATACTTTTAAAATCACCTGGTACATTGTGGGGAAGGGACTTTCATAACATAACAATCGGACAGTGCAGTTGGGTTATAAGGAAAGTATAACTGTTACGTTTTAAGAAACTTTTTGGGTACCCGTCACTCGTTACTGTTTTGGGGAGAGTCTCATTGCGATATAAATCTATCTACCTATCAGAATCAGCACCGTTTCTAGTAACCGATTCCTAGTTATGCTGCGAAAATTTTAACTTAGGTCTAAATATGAAGTTACCCGTCAAAGTCAACATGCTCTTGCAAAGTATCAGACATAGTATTGTCTGAGTAACTAAATTTGTATAAAATGATTCGATTCCCAGAAAGTTTCTGTTTAAATGCACCAAATCCTAAAGACCATCCTGTGCAGTCTATGAATGAATAGCAGAAATTTTGTGTCCAGCGTGTAATGTAATCTAGATTTGGAAGCACAAAGTAGCCTACCCCCCCCCCCCCCCCCCACGCTTATTTATTACAAACTATATTTCCCATTTTATTGTGTGATGTCGATGCCGCACTCCACCACTAATAGTACCATCACTATCATGTCCGGGTACCTACTTTATTATGCGGTGTTGTTGTACTCGACAACTACAGCATTATCACATCTTTCCTTGTCTATGGCGAGAGCATCTGTAAGGTTGCCTCAACACATATAGCTAGGTGATATTTTAGGATTTCTCTCTAATTTATACCAGAGTTTATTTATATTTAATAATTAACATGGTTATTAGATTATTACTTATTTAATATTACAGCAAAAACCACGTGAATTCAAATTGCAAGGGACCCTATAAACCCCAATTTGAATTAGAATTTGTTTCTCCTTCAGCAGTCTTTATCACTACTTTGAATGACACACACATTTGAATTAAGATAGTTTTTATTAGCGACTGCGAGGCTTTACTGTAAAGGTGAATTCACGACCTTGCGTGGCCGTGCATGCAGCGCCGTCCGTGCTGCTGCAGTAGTGCGTGGGAAGTTCTATGTGTTCACGACCCGGCCGGCACAGATGCGGTTTCACTGCCTAGGCCTATTGTATCACTAGGACTGCCGTATTACTAGGCCGATACATATAAATTCAGTGTTAAGAAATAATAAGATATTGGCGTAGGCCTAGGCATTACCTTGTAGGCTTTCTAGAACATAGAGAAATTCCTAGAATAGAGAAATATAGCATTCTAGGTTGCTTTTTGTGTTGTAAAAGACGCGTTCATGTAACTGTGTGTAGGGTTATGTTTGTTTTGATTTGAGCCGTGTTGCAGTTTGGTTGCAGTGATCACGGCCATCTAAATCGTGATATTGTCTGTTTCTGATTGGCTTAAAGCCTCGGTGGCTCAGTCGCCTTGGCCACAGCCAGTGTGAGCCAACAGAATATATACGATCTATGGAGGTATGACTTGCGTGCAGTGCTGCAAAAGTTGAATGTCGACCAACTTCGGCAGCGCTGCACTGCACTGCATGCAAGTCGTTTCTGATTGGTCTACCAGCCGCTGCACCGCGCTGCATGCACGGCCACGCAAGGTCGTGAATTCACCTTAAAAGTTCAGGCTGACAGGAGAAAAGCTGACAGGAAAAATAAACTTATTTTATAACAACAATTCAAAATGGTTCAACTTTAATAACAATACTTACAAAAATATATACACTGTAGAGAATACGTACATTACATGCTACTCAACACAATTTAAGCAACTAGCAACGTTCAATAACTAACAAACAATACAACTTTCTAAATATGTGGTCAAAACTGGATTTTACATTAAAATTCACTAGCATGAAGAATTACAACTGGAAAATATACAGTAACAGTCTTGAGTAACTGGTATTTTACACCTCATGTATTATTTATTCACACATACTTCTTAAAAACTTCTTCATTCATGGCGTAATAAATGGCAATATGGTAGCAAACATTGAACTTAAAATGCTGTAAAGACCTTCATAATTATAACAAAACGCATAGGCACAGAAAATACTGTCAGGTCATCATCATAGATCTTCAAACATAAAAATAAATGTATTTAACTTTGAAATTAACTTTACTTAAATTTAAGTTTAACAATAGGCCTATGTGACTCGTTGGTCTAGTGGGATTATTCCCTCCAATGCCATCTTCGGTATGGACTGGGATTTTTTTTTCTTTGGATTTTGACTTCAATCTATCCTATGCTATATGACACTGGTGTACATGTAAAGACACGTTAATGGTAACTTTGGAGCCGTTCTAGCATCAAAGCAACAAAGCGCATAATAAATTGTATAATTGTGCCCCACTAAAAATAAGCTTATGGGTAGATTATAAATACAATTTTGTTTATTTTATTTCATTTAAAAGCGTCAGTCGATTAGTTTGTTGAGCTTGAAGCACCTGCCTCTTCTTGCTGTTGTTCTTGGGGTGAGAAAAAAGCTGCTGTACTGAAGATTTCTGGTGCTACATAAGTTCTAGCAGTTCTAGGAGCCAGTGGGTCTGCTTTTTTCTAGGAAGAAAACATGTATTTATTTGTGGTAGCCCAAAGAAGACAGGCATATATACAAGAAGGTCTAGAAGTGTAATAGTGTAATGTAGTGTAAAAAGTGTAATGATTATAGTAGGGTTGTGCGAACCTGGGTTTTTTGATTTCGAACCGAACTCGAACTTTCAGGGTGAGCGTCCGTCGAACTTCGAACTTGCAAAAAATTTCGAACCGAACCCGAGTCGAACTCGAACCGAACTTATAAATTGCGTTTAGAGAAACTACGAGAAAAGAAAGCATTCTAATTTATCACGTGCACCTTTATTATTTACGTGACCTGACCTGGATCAAATCAACATTTAAAAATTATTACAGGGCTGTGTAATTACATTAGCATAATCAATTTTCATCTATAGTATGACATTGTATGGTAGGTATGACAATATAATCTTATGACAATATAATCTTCAATGCAACTCTGCTCTAATAAACTCCAGTAATTATTGCTCTTTCTTTAATTCTAGCTCTGTTAATTTAAATTTACATAGAGCCTAATAATTCAAAGTAATAGTGATGATTTGGAAGTCTCTGCAGTAGGTTTATATTTTATGCATAAAACTAAGTGTTTATTGTTCTTAGGCCTATATTTACTAGGGCCTAGGCCTAGGCCACAACAAAGAACATAACCTAAGTAAGTAATCTATCTATCTACGAATATGCTACCTCTTTATTTTTGTTTGCGCCTTTTGCAATGGACGGCCCGGGAATCATCGGCATCTTCTTCTTTAAAATCCATTTTAACGATAAATTTACGAGACATCACAATACGAAAGGAAAGTTCATAGCAAGTGGCAAGGTTTGGAAACGTCGTCGGTTTACTGATACGAAAGTGCCAAGTTAACAAAAAGTTACGGACATTATTGTTGTGCACAAAGTTCGTTAATAAAAGCAGTTTTACTAAATTGTTTTAAATTGAGCCACAATACGGACGTGGATGTGTTTTTACGTTGATTTTGATGTAAATACAACTAAATCTTGCATAAGAATGCAATTGAATGCCAATGTAAAAAGTAGGTCTACATCAACGACGTTGGCTGCACTGCCCTGCTCTCGTTCGAGTTCGACCTTGAGTCAGCGATATATCGAAAGGTCGACAGTGCTTAGAGCGCACATGGCGACCGATAGTAGAGTTTCAATGTCGCGCGGGAAGTTCGAATTTCAAAGACGAACTTTGATATTTACGAACTCGAACTTAAATTAAACCATTCGAACCCCCACCGAACGTGCTCAGAGTTCGAGTTCGAATTTCGAACGTTCGCACGACCCTAGATTATAGTATTATTATTACTAATAAGTATTAAAGGCCTACTTAATTATAATTTAATTATAATTTACTAGAAACAGAAGTCTTATCTCTAAGCCTACTGGCTAACTAGAAAATGCATGATGACATCAGATGTCAATTGTGGGCATTTAAGAAAAGAAGAAAAAGAACAAGGAGAACAAGGTATTTGTTTTCTAAAACTGAAAATTTGATTTACTTTAAATTACCCCATTACCTTCACAAAAGCAATAGTAGTCATCATAATGGATAATGTTAAGTAGACCTAATATAGGCCTATATATATATAAAATATACAAAAGTGTCTAACCCCCCCCCCCCCCCCCCACCAGTACTACATTGATGAACAAGGACTCACAAAAAATGGTTTGAACATGTTTTTGAACGAGTTGTCCTCCGGAGCGAGATCGGCCTCTGCCGTTTCCACCTGCGCCTCCATTGCGGCCACGTCCTTCTTCACACGCCGCACTAAAACCTCCAGGTGATCGACCTTGCCGCACAGACTGTCGAGCTCCGCTTTCCGGGCCAGGATCTCGGGCACAGGACCGTTGAGACACCGATCACCATCGTTGGCCACCTGCGTAGTGTGTCCATTATTTCCCATACTCGTCACGAAACAACCTTACCAATTATTGATACATGTTCGTCATAAACGAATTTATTTATTTAGTCTATCTGTTTCAGTTATAAAACCAATTTAAAAAGGAGGACAATAAATAGAACTATGTAGGCCTACCGTTGGCTACATAAATGATAATGAAAAAACGTAAACTGGGCTCGCTGGTTGGCCACAAATCACTCGTCTATGACAAAAGTATCTGAAGTAAGGTTGTTTTAGGAAAGTATACAAAATAAAATACCAATTAAAACTGGATAAAGCAAAATGAGAATCATATTAGGTATACAAGTTTGAAATATAGTGAGACAAATTGCTTATGGCATGGATCGGAAGGACCAGGAGTCTGACCGCAAGAATTAAATTAAAAAGAAGAATGAAATGTTCCAAACTAATGGTTCAAATCTGTAAAATTACTATCTATGACAGCTATGATGCATTACTGGCACCCACCATTGTCATCAAACTCTCGAATTCTTCTAATCTTGTCAACATGTCCTCTATAGTCTCTTCTACGGGTGTGAGCTGAAAGAAAAATTCATATGTAAGTCAATCAGTGTCAATATCCCAATAAGGGCTGATTGATGAGTGATAACATAGCCTAGCCTAGGTATTACTAGAAATTGTGAAAAATATTAACCCTTACTGGTCAATTGGCCTAGGCCTACCATACAAAACATCAAAAAAGATCATTGAAAAACAAGCAAAAGCAAACACACAAGTAAACAAAACAAGATGCCGACAATTGCGGTTAGGGCTTAACGTGGCATTCTGACTCGCTGGCTCCTTTATCAGTTACAGCTAAACGGATTCAAAATTTATTTTAAAGAAAATGCTATATATTATTCTTGTATCCAATCTTCTAAACAAAACTGTATGAATAGGCCTATGTTATCATAAAATGTCTGGGCTAGGCCCTAGGCCCAGGCCTAGGTAGGCCCTAGTTTGTTTTGTTACTAAATGACGTAATGTTCATCCCACATTCTTTAGCATTGAAATATGGAATGTGTCGTATCTAGCCTATGTCCACTACCTTATCAACAATGTTGTAGGCATATCAGCTTAGTTTTAGGCTGAAACATAACCATAGGCCCGAAGCATGGGGCCTTGGTAAGCTAGGGTAGGCCTAGCTAGGCCTAGGGCCTAGGCCTAGGCCTATCCTACATCGCTCACTCACCTCTTTCATTAAATCAACCTTCAGGTAGGCAGCATAATCGTAAACCAATTCTTCTATCATGTTTATGACAAACTTAAAACAACCTGATGGAAAAAAACAGATACTTTAATCCGCCGATAGATTATTTAATTTAGCAAAACAAGAATGCTTTCCGCTTTGTTATGCAGGCTGTGTCAAACACCAAAAAGTGCTGTCAGATTGGTGGTCGACGTGCCAAACCTTCTTTACAGCTAAGCCAACTCAAAACATAAAAATTGTACTCACCATAAAAAGAAGCCTTCCTAAAGTGTAAAAAAATAAGCATTTACAGGGTGTTACCATTAATTATTTTTAAAAATATCAATTAAGTACGGTTTTTATAAGACATATATGCGAATAATTGTGTACATCTTCTGTCTTCATCTGACATCTGACCAATTGTTGGTGACTTTTTTCAGCGCACGTTGGCAGCTTGTTTCTAGCTCCCAAATATCCAGCTGAAGTGCTGCCGCCAGTGGCTTTTATGTAAACAACTATAACAAATGTAAACAATAGCTGAGTCGGTAGAGAAGTTCTCACTCGGAAAAACGAGCGGTGAACATTATTTGAATTCAGTGGCGGAACTAGAGGAAAATGCATGGGTGGGCATAACGTGGGCAATACAATTTTCTAATGGGACAAGCCATATTTTTGCACATTGTAGAAACACTTATATTTGAAAGACGATAATGATAGTGATGGTTTGTTTAAAATCAAATGTAAGGAGTGGATAGTGAAGAAAAAATAAATGTATGTAGGATGCCAAAATAGCTGTTAAGCTAATAAATAAAGTACATTACATTACATTAGTTCAAGGTTTATTGTATTTGTATGACATTATACATTGGTTATTACCATTGACATTGTTTATAATTTGCAATTAAGTGTGTCTCAGTACTTAACGGTAGGCTCTGGTGTTGGTTTTTATTTTATTTTGATGGAGGTAGGCCCAAGCACTAAAAGTTGAATACAAAAAACGCGTGGTGCTTCTACGTCGTTCGTAGCGTGGTGAGGAAATATGAGAGTTTGAATACGTATATCCCCCGATTAAGTTTACGAAAACGATTATTGTATGCCGTTGTAAAGTACTAAAAGAGTAATCAATACAAAAGAGTTAATTTATGTTGCTTTCAACTAATATTAGCAAACCAATGTTAGAAATGCCAGCTCAAATACAGTAACAATGAACTACCAATCACAATCACATGCCATTGTGGCCTCCAGTATGGCCGCAAAGCGCATTACGAGAATACACTGCTGAGCGTTTATTCATATAAACCTAGCAATAATGAAATTATGACTATGATATAATACTTTCCATAAAAAAGTAAAACATAATAAAGTTAATAATAAAGATATTGATTCACAAGATACACTAGCCTACTACATGGGTAACCAACTAAAATAAATAATAAATCTCTAACCTTCAATACGATTTTGATTTATTTAACAACATTTTTTTAAATATTGAACAAAACATCCATAACAAATATGAGAGTGGCAGATAGTACAAACTAATGATTGTAAGAATATATAGTCAGCTAGCTCTAGCAGGCTGGAAAGGTGCAAGTCTTGAGTTGAGCTTCCTTCTCGCCTGCCATACATCCCCCGCTAATACAGTGGCGCCATCTAGCTACTTTGCCGATACCACAAGTCACCGAACATTTAGACCAGGTGCCCCAATTGTCCCACACACGGGGGAGATGATGCTTGTGTTCCGTCTCAGCTGAAACAATACAACAAGTAGCCGATACCACAAGTCACCGAACATTTAGACCAGGTATTGTCCCACACACGGGGGAGATGATGCTTGTGTTCCGTCTCAGCTGAAACAATACAACAAGTAGCCGATACCACAAGTCACCGAACATTTATACCAGGTATTGTCCCATACACGGGAGAGAATATGATGCTTGTGTTCCGTCTCGGCTGAAACAATACAACAAGTAGCCGATACCACAAGTCACCGAACATTTAGACCAGGTATTGTCCCACACACGGGGGAGATGATGCTTGTGTTCCGTCTCTGCTGAAACAATACAACAAGACTAGCCGATACCACAAGTCACCGAACATTTAGACCAGGTATTGTCTCACACATGGGGAGATGATGCTTGTGTTCCGTCTCAGCTGAAACAATACAACAAGTAGCCGATACCACAAGTCACCGAACATTTAGACCAGGTATTGTCCCACACATGGGGGAAATGATGCTTGTGTTCCGTCTCAGCTGAAACAATACAACGAGTAGCCGATACCACAAGTCACCGAACATTTAGACCTTGTATTGTCTCACACACGGGGGAGATGATGCTTGTGTTCCGTCTCAGCTGAAACAATACAACAAGTAGCCGATACCACAAGTCACCGAACATTTAGACCAGGTATTGTCTCACACACGGGGGAAATGATGCTTGTGTTCCGTCTCAGCTGAAACAATACAACAAGTAGCCGATACCACAAGTCACCGAACATTTATACCAGGTATTGTCTCACACACGGGGGAGATGATGCTTGTGTTCCGTCTCAGCTGAAACAATACAACAAGTAGCCGATACCACAAGTCACCGAACATTTAGACCAGGTATTGTCTCACACACGGGGGAGATGATGCTTGTGTTCCGTCTCAGCTGAAACAAAACAACAAGTAGCCGATACCACAAGTCACCGAACATTTAGACCAGGTATTGTCTCACACATGGGGAGATGATGCTTGTGTTCCGTCTCCTCAGCTGAAACAAGGGTCCACCAAGGCACCAACACAGTGCATAGCGTCATCTTACCGATAGCACAACTTCACAAGTCTGCACCGGGCACCGCCCCACTCACTGCCATACGGCAAACATCTAACAAAAGCAGTTGATTCACATCATCATCATCATCATCATATTCTGTTGCCACGTCCAAGTCTGCGCTGGGTCGGCATATTAGTGCAAATTAATGCTTATAAGTCATGGCATCTGGCGTTCTTCGGTTGGGGGGGGGGGGGGGGGGGAGGAGGGGGTCAAAAAAATTTGTTTTTTCAAAGCAGTCAGCATCTACTTTTGCCCGCAAATGACTTTTCCGAGCTGCCTGACATCACTATAACCCCGAGGGTATTTTTGGAAAAAACAGACTGCATCTACTTTCGCCTGCAAATGACTTTTCACAACAACAACATTTTTTTCACGCCCCCCCCCCCCCTCTCCTTCCCCCCGAACCGTAGAAGTACCCATTTTCAAGTGTCACAATATGTAGGCCTACATCAAATGAGTGTAATAATTTAATAATAGACCTACAGGCTGATTGCACTCATACCAGACTATAACTGGACTAGTTTTATCATTAATCTCTCAGTCTTAGCAGTCTGACACCTTAGGTTGTTTTCTCAATATGTTGTTACCTGAGTATTATTACGGAAGCTGTAGGCCTAATATTGGTGTAGACTCAGTGAAGAGTGACTTAGTAAGTAGTCGTTCCGATTTCAAAAAATGTATATGATGGTAACAATTTGGACATGAAAACAAGATTTAGGCCTACCTCGAGACTCCGATCGTTTCCAATAATTGTTGCCCCCAAAATTCACAGCGTTACGTTTTCTTTGGTAAGTTTTCTCCCTCTTGGCCTTTTCCTTCGCCTCGTTCTCTTTCATCCACTCTTCCTCGTAACTCTCCTCCTCGCGTTCTTTTGACAAGCGATGACGCCGGATGCTCATTGGTGTCCAAGAGTTGCCTCCTCTTTTCCCATAGGTATGTTTTAACTGATGATTTCTCTCTCTCTTGGCCGTTTCCTTCACCTTGTTCTCTTTCATCCAATCTTTCTCTCCGCTCTCTCCCTCATTTACTTTCGCTATTCGACGACGGCGGAAGCTCATTGGTTTCCAAGTGCTACGTTCTCTTTTCACATTGCTATATTTTAATTTACGAGTTTTCTCCCTTTTATTCTTTTCTTTCGCCTTATTCTCTTTCATCTCCTCTTCCTCGCCACTATCTCCCTCGTGTACTTTCGCCAAGCAATGACGCCGGATGTTCATTGGTTTCCAAGTGTTGCCTCCTCTTTTCACGCGGGTGTGTTTTAATTGGTGGTGAGATTTGTCTCTCTTAGCCTTGTTCTCTGTCCTCCCTTCTTCCCCGCCGCTCTCTTCCTCGCATATCTTCGCCACGCGACGACGTGGAGCCCTGATTGGTCCTATATAATGCGCCAGTCTCACAACATAGACGTACTCCCTTGGGTAGACCTCGCTGTTTCTAGTCGAGACCGTTGAAACTGCAGCCGGATTGTCCTCCTCTGTTCTTACCCAGGTTTTCGACTGCAGTTTTCTAATGCCGCCGCTCAAAAGAACTTGTAACATTAGTGCCGTCAAAAATATCAGAGCCAATTCTCTTTTCATTTCGAATTCACTGAAATCTAATTATTTACTAGGTTAGTGAGTTGATGCGCACATAATTGGAAATAAATGTTGATGTTGGCATTTTATTATCTCGGTCACATCTGTCAAAGACAAAAAACTGTTTCGTACTGGTGATAATTTCACTGCCATCTACATTGTTTCGTCTTTGCATACCAAGGTCTACTTGATCTCCGCCTAGCGGAGGCTCGTCGAACTCTCCGCTAGGCAGAGATCAAGTATAGACCTTGTTTGTATACAAGGTCCGCTTGATATGGCTTGATCTCCGACTAGCAGAGGAGAGCATAGCATCTGGTTTAGTAGCATCAAGGTAGAGATATCCCTAGCGGAGGCTCGTCGAGCCATGGACTTATATAGTAACTACGTTGGTCGAGGTCGAACCATGGAGTTGGATTGTCGAACCATGGAACCACAATCCCTTATCTGTGATGGAACCATACTATTATTAATCCATGGTGAACTCCCAAGTCAGGTCGAAGCAAGCCGTTCCACACGGTAAAATCTTCTTTAGAGACATTTTATAATAAATATAATTGTATTTTATCTATTGACTAATTAACTATGTTTTAAGCCTTATTTCACATGATCAATTGGTATGTTTAAACAGTAAAGCGTGTTTTTGGAGCAGGGTACAAAATGGTGATCTTGGATCCCATGCGATGACCTGACTCTAATATGTATGCATGGATTCATAATAGTACTCAATGTATGTACATTGAGATTATTTTCGACCATGGAAATCCATGGTTTGACCATTACAACTCCATGGTTCGACCATAGAGTTGTTCCGCTAGGCGGATCAAATAGATCTCGGTTGTCCACTATGCCACACATCTAGGTGGCGGTGAACCAAATTCTCAAACTTAGACCATATGGTCTAAGTTCTCAAACTGATGAGTGCCGTCCGCGTCCTTTTCGGTGCTCTTTACGAGTGTTCTGCTGACCCGGCTCGTTGACGCTTCAGCTGAATCGCAGAAGCCATAATCTTCATGAGTAGATTAGAATATAGTTTATAGTTTTGAATTTTGAAAGTAATTAGCGGAATGTGCACTGAAAATGCTTAATTGGGTAGATTTTGGATATAGCTCCGTCCAATTTTGTAATTGCATTATCAGCATATATGTAGACAGAAATGTTATAAATACATGGCTACTTGCTATTATTTTGTTTCGATTTTACGTGCAACAACTATGCACTACATTAAATTCTTAAAGTAACATAATTTTGTAATTTTGAATTCATTGTTGTTTTAAATGAAGAACTTAGGTTCCACTAACCTTTTGAGCCTAAATGTATAGATGATTGGATGCCCCTTACATTGGGGAGGCGAACCTACTGAACACCCGATTTATGTCAGTTACAACTTAAAATGCTTGAAAATTGTAAAAAAGTAAACCAAAATATATCAACCGGCCCCTGGAAAATTGAATACCCTTTCTTATTAATGTTACTTAGTTGCAATAATAATTTCAATTAAATTGTGAAAGGTGTCCAAAAACATCACATTACAAAAGTTAAATTAGGTATTTGAAAAAACGGAGACATTTATAAGAATATTTAATTTTAAACATTTATAAAAGAGGGGCTAGGGGATGACATATTTAGGTTAACTTTTAAACAATTTTCAAACATTTTAAAGGAATTTCAACCGTCCGTAATCAGGGGCTCCGCGGGCTCGGCCGAGACTTTGTTTTGTCTAATGGAACATTTTGATATTGTGTAATATAACTCCATAATAACCACAGGGACCCCTTGGTTATAGAGGAATGCAATTTAGTCACTGATATAATATATTATATCCTTATGAATGATGTACCTTCCATTTTACTAATAACGATATATCTTTGTTATAGCAGCCCATGTGTCAAATATAGGGCTTAACGTATACAAATTACTTGGATTGGATCTTGTTATTAGCACAGTGTAATGATTGTAAGCCAATCTAGTTTAATAATAACAACCTTTATTCGGTCTCTGGAGCCAAAGTTGTTGCCGTAAGATACAGAATAACATACAATAACTTATATCAAAACGAAAATCGAAACAAATTACAATTTATATAAAAACTAAACAAAATTACGAATACAAATGGTGCCTAAATATAAAAATGGACCACCGTAATACGGCTAGAACAATTTCATCGGTGAGACTTAATGGTAATTGGAACGACTTCTGAAATTTCTCGTAAAAAAAATTGTACACCTTGCACCTATCAAAAGAACCAAACCATTACTCTGCTATCTTTCAGATTGTAATAGGATAACATTTTGTTGGTAAATCCAGTTACGACCTAGGTTTCGTATCTACTATTGCTGTCTATTGTTGTATTGTATTGTTGTGATGTAAAAACAACTCAATAACAGCATGTTTATATGTGATGAAAAAGATTGGTATATTCGTCCTTCAAAGCGATCAAGCACAGATAACGCTTTACCTAAAACTGATCAATGTTACAAACACATCCTGGCGAAAGAAATCTACAATCTACATAGTTGGATTTTGGGAAATGAACTGAAATATCGAAATGTCGATCGTATTCTAAACAATGTTATGAATTTACAGCATTTTTAAAGAGCTTATAAATAATATCTAAAAAATCTTGCGTACTTCAAGAGACGTCACTACCAATTGTTGCATATGAGTGTATAATACAAGGTTTCTAATAATATATAAATAAATAAAAATAATCTTCATCGCGTGTGAAAACATTCTTAGAAATCTATACTGTCATCGATTAACGAGATCAAAATATTGTTTGGTCCTGTATACTGAAAATGCCCTGTAAAATAGTTATTGTCATTCTGTGTGCACGAGTCCTTGTCAGAACAGGCAGCATGATCAATTGGAATTACTTCAACTGAAGCTAGAAACATGATCCAGAAATGTTGCGTCTTCGTTGGAGTTTTCACAGCGATTGCTTTCGTAAGTGTTGTAAATTAATGTTAATTAATTTAAGGCTGTATTTCTTGCTGTGGTTTACATTATGAACGATAAATTTGGATTTTTTTGCCACGTGTTACATTTTATTTTCCAGCTGATACATTTAGTTAAATCGTGGCCTATTCGTAAAGATATTTGTGAAGTTTGTACACGTACAATCGTACATTTATTGACACTTTTAAACGCGTGATCCCGACTATAGATAATAGTCCATCAACTATTTACTTTCGGCCTCGAAAAAAATAGCTTACAAACTTGACAAAACTGTAATTGCAATTTACTTCAATTAAAACCACCATATTCGTGACCGGACAGAAATTTACTATAAAATGGCTATCTCACAATTTGCAACAATTTTTTTTTTTTTAGAAAACACTTTGTAGCAGTAATTGTTGTAGTGTTACCTTGTAACTTCTCGACCGTTTTTCCACAAAACTAGTGGCGTTCAATCCAAATCGAAGCTTTATTGTGGATAGTCCAAATTTCAACTTGATCAGACTTTCTGTTCGACCGCTGACGCGAGACAGAAAAAAAAAACAAACAAACAGAACGAGTGCCATAAATGTAGAATGAGGACGCTCGGTACGCTCACTTATAACTGTTATTTTATTTTGTATTATATTATTGTACAATTATGTAGTTGTAGTGGATTATAAACTAGATTAAAGTTTTATGGCTTTCAGGTTATCTACCAACATTTAGCTTGTTCAAAAAGAAAAGTGATACACAAAACTATAACATAGTATAAGCTTATTGTAAACGGCACGAATAAAAAATGGAATTAAAAAATGAAATGAAAGATTTAACAAAAATTGGTTGTTGTTATGAATTAACTGTAAAAAATGTTAAATCCCATTACTTTTTCTATTACCTTCCTTAACTCATTTGGGTTCAAACTGTTATGCTTGGCTATTTCTTCTGGTTCGTGATAGCTTGGTGATGACGTAGCGTTTGCTACTGGAGTGGGGAGCCAGCCAGCCAACCAACCGTCTGCATCGATCTCTATACGAGACCGGATGAAAGTAAGTTCCATACAATCATTTGAAACTCATAAATAAATAAATAAATAAATAAATAATTAAATAAATAAATAAATAAATAAATAAATAAATAAATAAATAAATAAATAAATAAATAAATAAATAAATAAATAAATAAATAAATAAATAAATAAATAAATAAATAAATAAATAAATAAATAAATAAATAAATAAATAAATAAATAAATAAATAAATAAATAAATAAATAAATAAATAAATAAATAAATAAATAAATAAATAAATAAATAAATAAATAAATAAATAAATAAATAAATAAATAAATAAATAAATAAATAAATAAATAAATAAATAAATAAATAAATAAATAAATAAATAAATAAATAAATAAATAAATAAATAAATAAATAAATAAATAAATAAATAAATAAATAAATAAATAAATAAATAAATAAATAAATAAATAAATAAATAAATAAATAAATAAATAAATAAATAAATAAATAAATAAATAAATAAATAAATAAATAAATAAATAAATAAATAAATAAATAAATAAATAAATAAATAAATAAATAAATAAATAAATAAATAAATAAATAAATAAATAAATAAATAAATAAATAAATAAATAAATAAATAAATAAATAAATAAATAAATAAATAAATAAATAAATAAATAAATAAATAAATAAATAAATAAATAAATAAATGAATGAATGAATGAATGAATGAATGAATGAATGAATGAATGAATGAATGAATGAATGAATAAATAAATAAATAAATAAATAAAT
This sequence comes from Isoperla grammatica, assembly GCA_945910005.1. Classification (NCBI taxonomy): domain Eukaryota; kingdom Metazoa; phylum Arthropoda; class Insecta; order Plecoptera; family Perlodidae; genus Isoperla; species Isoperla grammatica. The sequence continues at coordinate 37,820,419 of OX246739.1, forward strand.
AAATAAATAAATAAATAAATAAATAAATAAATAAATAAATAAATAAATAAATAAATAAATAAATAAATAAATAAATAAATAAATAAATAAATAAATAAATAAATAAATAAATAAATAAATAAATAAATAAATAAATAAATAAATAAATAAATAAATAAATAAATAAATAAATAAATAAATAAATAAATAAATAAATAAATAAATAAATAAATAAATAAATAAATAAATAAATAAATAAATAAATAAATAAATAAATAAATAAATAAATAAATAAATAAATAAATAAATAAATAAATAAATAAATAAATAAATAAATAAATAAATAAATAAATAAATAAATAAATAAATAAATAAATAAATAAATAAATAAATAAATAAATAAATAAATAAATAAATAAATAAATAAATAAATAAATAAATAAATAAATAAATAAATAAATAAATAAATAAATAAATAAATAAATAAATAAATAAATAAATAAATAAATAAATAAATAAATAAATAAATAAATAAATAAATAAATAAATAAATAAATAAATAAATAAATAAATAAATAAATAAATAAATAAATAAATAAATAAATAAATAAATAAATAAATAAATAAATAAATAAATAAATAAATAAATAAATAAATAAATAAATAAATAAATAAATAAATAAATAAATAAATAAATAAATAAATAAATAAATAAATAAATAAATAAATAAATAAATAAATAAATAAATAAATAAATAAATAAATAAATAAATAAATAAATAAATAAATAAATAAATAAATAAATAAATAAATAAATAAATAAATAAATAAATAAATAAATAAATAAATAAGTAAACACATAAATAAATAAATAAATAAATAAATAAACACATAAATAAATAAATACATAAATAAATAAACACATAAATAAATAAATACATAAATAAATAAACACATAAATAAATAAACAAATAAATAAATAAATGTATGATGAATGAATACATGAATACATGAATACATGAATACATGAATACATGAATACATGAATACATGAATACATGAATACATGAATACATGAATACATGAATACATGAATACATGAATACATGAATACATGAATACATCAATACATGAATACATCAATACATGAATACATGCATACATGAATACATTAATACATGAATAAATCAATAAATGAATAAATGAATAAATGAATACATGAATACATGAATAAATTAATTAATGAATTAATGAATGAGTGAATGAATGAATGAATAATTGAATAAATAAATAAATAAATAAAATTACACCACCATATCATCAAGCAATGTACAGTGTGTTTGCGTGCACAGCAAGCGGCCGCCATGCTTACGGGCTGTGCCCCGTTGAACGCTCCAAACGTGCTCATGAACTGCACCAAACTTGTGAAGAAGGTCCCCCAAGTAATGGACTGCACGAAGAGAGTAATACTTGGGACCAAGGCCACCCTCAAGTGCATGCCTGGTTTCGTTACCAAGGACAGGTACAAGGCGGTAACTTGCTCAAAACCTCGCAAGTGGAACAAACCCGCCATCACTTGCAAAGAAGGTAAGCTATATTAGCAGTGGTACATGTAACACCATTCGCCAACGTTCATTTACACAAAGCAATTGAACCCAGGGGAATTTTATACATATGAAACACAAACAAAGGTATATTATTGTTGAACAGAAAAGTTGTTTTTTTTTTTTTTATTTAAGATAGATATGCAGTTTCTTATAGAAAAAGGATATTTTTTTAAGTTCAAGAATAGATTTATTTTATAAAAAAGCAAACATAATTTACCTTGAGCTGAACAACCTCTACATGCAAGTAGATGATTTAATATTTGTATTGCTATAGTTGCATTTAATCAATGCCTAATCATGCGCTCTATTTAGAAAACAAGCCGTAATTAGCACAACTTCATTTTTAGTGGCAACCCTGCCGACCACAACTCTAGCAACGGGGTCTGGACCAGGATCAGGATCGGGATCGGGATCGGGATCGGGATCGGGATCGGGATCGGGATCGGGATCGGGATCGGGATCGGGATCGGGAACTGGATCGGGAACGGGATCGGGATCAGGATCGGAATCGGGAGCTGGAACTGGAGCATCGGTCGAGGGGGCAACCGAGACCACTGTTGAGCCACTAACTGAAGTGTCTACAGAGTTGTCAGCTGCACTTGATACAAACACTTCACCCTCAGTAGCAACTGATGCAACCCCTATGACTTCCGCCACTGTCATTTACCCGACTACGGCAATCCCTACAACCACTACAACGTCTGTCACCAATACAACTGTGGGCCCACTGAACTCAACTGTCACTTATATAACTACACCTCTCAATACTACCAACACATCTAACACAACAACCACCAGCACTATACCCACTACCACCACTACACCTATCACTACTACTGCACCCACTACTACCACTACACCGACCACTACTACCACTTCACCCATCACTACTACTGTACCCACTACTACCACTACACCGACCACTACTACCACTTCACCCATCACTACTACTGCACCCACTACTACCACTACCACACCTACTACCACTATCGCACTAGCCACTACTACCACTACACCCACTACTACTACCGCACCCGCCACTACTACCACTACACCCCCCACTACTACCACAACACCGACTACTAGTACAACTACTGTAGCAACAACAACAACTGTACCTCGTAAGTATGCCACAATGTGAATTAACAAATGAAACATGTCACTAGTTTACTTAAAAATTCGAAATCCAAAGATACCCTACGGCTCGTCACTTTTGTTACCTACTTTGTCTGCCTATTAAATAACATTATGAGCAAGACTATTAGGCAAAGGATTAATAAATATGAGGTTAATTAAGAAACATTTTTGTTCTCTTAACTTGGAATAGTTTCAAAGTTAAAATTTCAGCAGGTTTGATAAATTTCGATCCATGAACAAGATGCATTTCTAATGAATACCTGTTTTGTTTTCATCTAGTGGTTGGGTATGACGTGATAGCTGGAATCGGCAATTACAAAGCTTACACAGTCGCTTTGGATGGGGCTCTAGCTCAAGCAAAGTGTGTGGCAGATGGCGCTCACGGCGCGGTGTTTGACTCAACTAATGAAACCAATGCAGTGATTGCGTATGGAATAGCTAAGCTCATGGATGGCTATTGGTTGCTTGGCTACACTGATGCTGCAGTAGAGGGCGTTTGGCTTTCGGTCACAGGTGAGTAGTGAATCTTCCAGGTTGTGCAGATCATGTTATAGTCTACAATTTATATTATTCTTTTAATCCATTCTTTCATTTGCTAAAATACAACCACAGCAAACATGCTAGTTATGTCCATGCTACCTGTTGCAGGCATGCCATTGGTTGCCGGTAGCGTGGGGCTTTCATGGGGACTCGACCAGCCGGACAACTACGGTAATAACGAGGATTGTGTACAACTTGAGGTTTCTACAAAGAAACTAATAGACATTCCTTGCACTTCCGCTCGTCAGTTTATTTGTGAACAATGAAGAGAACATCAACAATTGATCCACTGTATTTTCGTCTTGCAAGTCTACAATGCTCTTTACTAGTTTCTTAAGTTTAAGATGAAATTGTTTAGAAGGGAATTTTAAGAGAGCACAAAGTGTCAATAATGTGGTAAAAATTACATAAATGGCGGAGGTTTACAAATTAATAGTTTCAAATAGTAGTGTATTAGTCTCATACTCCACTGTGCACTACCTCGGCACGATCATTTTTTTGTGTGGAAATATCTATCCTTAAATACTGATGTTTTGTGGCACTTACCACACATGCGAGCGTCGTTATATAATGTATAGCAACATAATATGTAAGTTATATAAGCCTATTAACATTCCCATTGTTCACGTTTGAATTGTAAAATAAAAACTACTGTTGTGAAAATCAAGAGTTTTATTTAATGTAATCATCTACTATAAAAATACTCGTGACAATTCTAATTCTATAGAATTTGCACCAGTTGGTTGCCTTTGAACTGAGCTGTACGTCTTCATACACCACTTAGCTCATACCTCACTTCCACTGTCCACAACTCAGTAGACCAGCGATCTCAATATAAATTTCAGGCATTCCCACATTCAGCTTCTTCAATGGCATCTTTTCTCTAAATCATGTCAATACGGAGATGTAACATTTCTGCCCACAGTAGTCGAAGTAATTCAATTGTCAGACTGACAGTCGAGATTCTCTCAAACCTCGTCACATTTCGAATTTGCAGTTAGATATATTGGTAATTGGTGTCATAACTATAACTTATATTGTTTTGTGGTGTCGCAATAAATCTTTCTTTTGTTTTCTCGAGAAATACCTGTCTTCCGTTTCTCTTCCTACCCGATCACTCTCGCCTATCTCGTGAACAGCAACATCGGCTATCTCGGCAGCACTGGTGAGGCGAGCAGATAGGTTACCTATATTGTACTATGGGTACATGGTATGTACATGGTATGTACATTAATGTAAGACAGCTGACGCCATCGTGGCAGAAGCACCGCCCTAACACAGGCAAGGTTCGTACCAAGGTCCACTACGCGCACGCTACTAGCGAACTAGTGGACCTTGGGTTTCTACAATCAAGGTCCACTTGATCTTCAGTTCGACGAGCCTCCGCTAGGCGGAGATCAAGTAAGCTTGGGTAGGATAGTAACGAGGCATTGCCTTCACAATCTCATCCTCCTTATACTGTGATCTCACTGTCAGTACTCAGTAGGTCTTGGCAGTAGAGAGCTATTGGCTCCTTCTGTCCTTCATTCGTTTAATCTTATGGCGCTATCTCGCGAGATGCTTGTGAACACAATACGCCCCCACACGGGTGCACCCATGTTTGTGAACAACACCCCTAAAATTCTCAAACCAACCCCTCGTGCCCGGTAGTCCGCACGCACTGTGGCCCCAGTGCTATCAAAACATACAATTGCGTTTACACACTTTCCTAAGGTTTAAGATTTAAGGAAACCATATGTATTTTAGCTTTTATACCAAAACTTCTTAGCCCAGCCAAAGACAGGCCTCGTTTTATAAATTGACCAATGGTAGCGATCCTATAAGTAAAACAGTAACGAAAATAAAACCTTCAATGCTAAATCTTAAATATTAAATAAGTGTGTAAACCGAATTTTAAAGAAACGAGAATCATATTCACATATTGCTGCATTTTCGCCAAAAGATTTTAAAAGCTATCTAAGGATAGCACATACGAACTTCGTAAAATGAAGCTTTGAATTCATATCCCAATAATTCCAGGTCAAAATGAAGCGATAATGTTCAGATGTTGACAAGCACGTACGTGTGTTCAGCCCGCCACACGATCAAGCACGTTCCCAAGCATTGGTGAAATATGCAAACTTGTTGATGCCTTGGTAGAGAACGTTCAACATGATTGAGCTATTCGTAACAACCCCCCCCCCCCCCCCACACGCCCAAGCACGTTCACAAGCCAAGCATCTCACGCGACATACTTACTTGAGCGTGCTCAAACTTAGTCACACCCATTGTGTTTGCGATTTTCATAATTCCAATACACAACCGTCAATTCTCACTCATAGACCTGTTTCAAGTAGATATTTAGAACTAAAGAAATATAAAATAAAGTTAGTATTATTAAACTCGGCTATGTTTGTGACTAGTTATGTTGAGACAACCGAATAAATAAAAAAAAGTTTTGCAGTTCGACTCGATAGGCAACCTACCCATGCGTGGTCATGGTGAGCTAGTGTTGAAATGTCAAGGATTCTCAATAATTGTGATTAACAAGAACTGTCAACGGGATCAAAAGTTTATCACGATTTATAACTGGAACTATTCAATGTGGATGACGCATTCTGGTCGGGAAAAAATACTTGATACTATTTTAGGAAATAACTCAATCGTCTATCCGTTTGTTTATTTATTTACCTATAACAATTATTTTATCAACATTTCCAATCGAAGCTACGTTATTACTAACCATAATTACTGCGAAGTCGGGTATACTCAATGCCATGCATTGATATGCAACTCTGTGGTATCGTAACTGGATGTATTGCATCTGAAAGATAAAATACACATTCATCGAACTATGTGAAAAAGTATATTTTATTGCTATGGGTTATGCAGGGAAAAGCGACTTGCATTTTAGTTAAATCCTTCGTTTGCACTCAGTGTGCGCGAGAATTATTGTCAAATAAGGTAGTGCGATATTATTGCTTCCAACATGATCCAGAAATATGAAGTCTTCATTGGCTTTTTCATAGCGTTTGCTGTCGTAAGTGCCATTTTAATTATACAAATTAAGCAGAGTTGCGTAAGTTACTTTTAAAAAGGAACTTTTAAAAAGTTAAGTTACTTGCCTTTAAAAGTAACTTTTAAACGTTAAAAGTTCCTTGTTGGAAAAAGTAACTAAAAGTTACTTTGAAAATTAAAAGTTACTTTAAAAGTTACTTTAAAAGTTACTTTTAGGAAATTTTGATGGGAAATTTTGATAATATTGCTTTCAAGAATCAAGTTTCATTCAACCCGCTAATCCTTGCTGGCGGGCGCCGGGCGGAGTATGTCGGAAATCATTAGAACAGCAGCCTGAGTTTTGTAAAGACTAACAGTGAATAGGAAGTCAAAATTGACCAGTTTCATCAACAGCGCTGCGGCGAGTTTTGGAAGCTCGCATATGACATAGATAACATTGAAGGCATAGGCGAAACCCCACTTATCTCGCTCTAACTACGAAAATAATTTTTTTAGCGGGAGACTTATTTGAAGGCGTTTATCGGAACTACAATTCTACGTATTTCGAAAGTATTACGAAAAATCTACATGCAGCGATGAGGGAGTTATTGATCGTAAATGATCTTCTTGCGTGTGGCTGCTGCGGGAATCTCGCCTCTAAGGCGTGACCTTCTGTCGTATGAGCAGGCTGGGCCCTCGCTGATGCGCATAAGGCCGACTAGCGAGATTTGAGTGAGATGCACATTTCAAACGAACAAGCCGCGCCAAGAAACCGTTGTACAACTAGCAAATATGAAAATAGAACCTATCAACACGCTCATTGGATCTGATAGATCGGCGACGGCGAATAGTGTACATCACCAAGCAAGTGTATTTTTTTTCTTACGGTTGATTTCTTAATATGACAAACTGGTAATATAGCACTGAATTTAACATTCCGCCTCGATATGTTTATCACTTATTTGTATAATTCATTTTTTAACAAATGCTGTATACATAGCCTACCAGACGTTTGTGAGAAGTTTAAAAATAATAAATAATTACACTTCCTTTGTATATGATTTACAAATCCCGAACCTAATATTGCACATTTAAGTCAACTTGACGCGCCGATCTGTCAGATCCAATGAGCGTGGTTCTATTTTCATATTTGCTAGTTGTACAACGGTTTCTTGGCGCGGCTTGTTCGTTTGAAATGTGCATCTCACTCAAATCTCGCTAGTAGACCTTACGCACACCAGCGACGGCTCAGCCTGCGTATACGACAGAAGGTCACGCCTTAGAGGCGAGATTCGCGCAGCAGCCACACGCAAGAAGATCATTTACGATCAATAACTCCCTCATTGCTGCATGTAGATTTTTCGTAATACTTTCAAAATACGTAGAATTGTAATTCCCATAAACGCTTTCAATTAAGTCTCCCGCTAAAAAAATTATTTTCGTAGCTAGAGCGAGATAAGTGTTTTTTCGCCTATATCTTCAATGTTAACTATGTCATATGCAAGCTTCCAAAACTCGCCGCAGCGCTGTTAAAGAAACTGGTCAATTGGACATGTCAACAAAAGAGCCGAAGGTATGGATGGACCTCCTAAGCGCGTTAAAGTTTTCACGGCCATTGAACATTCAGCATGCTACGTTTATTACAATAATACATCCACTTATCCATTTCCCAAATACTACTACGAATTATAACGTCTGCCGGCCACCTTCGATAATAGTGTGAGGTCCTAGCAAAGCAGTGTTGCTCACACAAAGAAATAACATCCACTTATGTTTATTGGTTGTCACTCAGTTCCCATTCAACCTATTTAGCCGGCTGCTGCTGGAATGGGTTCCAAAGGATACAGTTATGTATGAATTCTAGGAATGGGGGGGGGGGGGGTCGAAGATTTTTGACATGAAACAGCCGCAATACGAGTGTTTTGCTGTTGGTACATTTAAAAAACCATAGGCTGTTTCAAAAGTAACTTTTCATTTTTTTTTTTTAAAGTTCCTTATCAATAGTAACTTTCAACGTTAAAAGTTACTGTCGAGGAAAAAGTAACTAGTTAGCCTAAAAGTTACCGAAAAAGTAACGCGTTACAAGTAATGCGTTACTTTCAAAAAGTTACTACTCAACTCTGAAATTAAGTTCATAGTGACTTACTTGCTTTGTATTGATTACTGTATGACAAATTGGACATTTCATAATGAGTGGTACTTAAACATTATATACAAAATAATAATATGTAGTATACCATATACAAAGCTTTAAGATGGAAAATTATAAATAGAATACAATTTATATAGTTTTGAACACTAGAATCAGTGATTTGCAGATTATTACCTATAAACAAAAAACTACGCATTGCATTAAAAAATAAAATCAGAAATACTTTTTTACTGACTGCATAAATACTGTTAATAAGTCAATAAAAACTCTTAGTGTAAGCTTACACCAATATTGCTTAACTTCTTTTTAAAGATGCTAATTTTTAATAGGCTTGTTTACTTAATCGTTTGTAGGGGAAGAATTATCTATTTACTAACTCAGACGACAGTCGACAAGTTATCTATCGTCAATGACAACTTAGTAAATAGAAATAAGTCACACGCAGAGCGGTAGTCTTGACATTAGTGCGTCCAGTAAACCAAATGTTAGCCTTGGGGTTTAATTTAATAAGTTGTCACCCTTAATCGACAATTTGTCGTGTGAGTTAGTAAATAGGGTCCCTGTTTTTTGGGGCTCTAAAAAAAGTTTGGATCTATATGTTATTTGAATAAAAATTATTTTTACTCATTGTATTCTAGGTAATTTACATAACACTACTTATTTACTAACAAATTCAAAGCAAGACCTTGCACATACATTGTGGTACCATAACATACCAACCAGTGACGGATATCTGTGTCTGTGTATGTTGTGTGAAAAGTTCTCTGAATTTATCTCGACAAGTCTGGGTTTTGTTTCCCCCCAAAAATAGATGTAACTTTTTATTGCAATTATAAAGCAACAAGATTCATCAAAATGTAATACACTAGGAAAACGCTCTGTTTCACACGTTGATAAGCGAGCGCGTCCATATGACGAATTTTCTGGCAAAAAGTTTTCAAAGCTAATAAAAACAACGATTTTCAACAATACATGAATTCGCATTGCAACATTTTTCTAAATTCCATAGCTATTATACTTCCCGACATTGTTGGACGTCGAGCAGTGTGCGTTACTAAGATTTTTCGGTGTCATTTTGTCTAGTGTTTTCGCCGCGGGCCGCCACCGTTACTAACACTTATTGACAGCAATAGAAATGTAATTTCTGCCTCTAATACGTATCAGATCGTTTCTTAGTTATTTTTTTTTTGACTGGACAAAAAATTACTATAAGATAGCCACCTCACATTTAGCCGTAACTAGGTTAAAGAAAAATATTTTCGAGTAACTTTTGTGTAACTTTGCCGATACTTATCAGATCGCCATAAAATGACAACATGCGTGACCGGAGAAACCTATAATAAAATATGTCCATCTCCCATTTTGCCGCGATTTTGTTTCAGAAAACTATTTTACCGTAACTATTGTGTAACTTTTTAACTTTTCAAACGATTTTGCCTCAAAACTATACACCTTTTACCCACATCAAAGCTTGTGGATGGACCAAATTTCGAGTTGATCGGATTTTCCGTTCGACCGCTGTCAACAAATAAAACAAAAAAAACGGAACGAAGTGCCATAAGGTCTAATAGAGACGCTCGCTTCGCTCGCTTAACAATTAGTATTGATGGATTGGATATTACAACTATATTCGTACACGTCAATCTCATGTGTGGAACTACGAAAACGCTCTTGTGTGACGCAATGATAAGCGAGCGCGTACATATCTACGAACTTTCTGGCGAAACGTTTTCAAAGCTAAAAAAAAAACAATACCAGAATGCGCATTGAAAAATATTTGTAACTGCCATAGCTATTATACTTTCCGGCATCGTTGAATGCAGTGCAATGTACTTTGCTAAGATTTATCGTCGTCATGTTTTCAACACGGTCCGCCACCGTTATTCACACTTCTTGACAGCAATAGAAAGCTAATTTCTGCTTCTAAAACGTATCAGATAGCGTTTAAAATAGTTTATTTTTGACCGGACGGAAATTAACTATAATCAAGCCACCTCACATTTTGCCGTTACTGTGTTTCAGAATAATATTTTCGAGTATCTGTTGTGTAACAATACTTATCCGCCATAAAGGCACATTTGTGACCAGAAAAATCTTTGTAAAAATATTATGGCTATCTTAGATTTTGCCGCCATTTTGTTTCAGAAAAACATTTAGCAGTAAGTATGGTCTAGCATTGTAACTTTTCAGGCGATTTTCTCACAAAACTATACACCTTCAATCCACATCAAGGCTTGTTTAAGGTCGAAATTAAAATTGATCGAACTTTCCGTTCGACCGCTATCGACAGACATAACAAAAAAAACAAAAAAAACAGAACGAAGTGCCATAAGAGTCTAATGAAGAAACTCGCTTCGCTCGCTTAGTTACTAAATAGACAGAGTAATTTCAATCATTTTAGTTATGTAATGTGGACATTCCATGTAGAATGTGTATGTACACCGTCACGTTCCATTTTAAACAAGAAGTTTTTACAGAAATAAAAAAATAATATACACGTTACATTTTGTTTTTCATTCAGTGCAAACTATCGGGTATGTTTTATTCTCACCGATGGACGAAAAGCCAAGATCAAAATCAAAACTTGCACTTCCGTTAGGTATTTCATACAATCGTGTAGCATCGAATACGTATTCAATACATTTACTTATTTATTTAATGTCAACCTTATTCGAAAATAAAACTGTTTTACAAAGGTGAACAGTATTTAACGTTTTTTAGATAAGGTTGATAGTTCTCACTTGTGTTCAAACTGTTTTGCTTGGCTATTTCTTTTGGTTCCTGATAGTTTGGTGATAACTCAATGTTTGCTACTGGGGTGGGGAGGCAGCCAGCTAACCAACCGTCTGCATCGATATCCATACAAGACCGGATGAGAGTAAGTTCCATACAATCATTTGAAAGTTATTTGGATGGAAAAAAATAATAAAAAAAATCCTTAATAAATAAATAAATATAAATAAATAATACATAAATAAATAAATAAATAAATAAATAAATAAATAAATAAATAAATAAATAAATAAATAAATAAATAAATAAATAAATAAATAAATAAATAAATAAATAAATAAATAAATAAATAAATAAATAAATAAATAAATAAATAAATAAATAAATAAATAAATAAATAAATAAATAAATAAATAAATAAATAAATAAATAAATAAATAAATAAATAAATAAATAAATAAATAAATAAATAAATAAATAAATAAATAAATAAATAAATAAATAAATAAATAAATAAATAAATAAATAAATAAATAAATAAATAAATAAATAAATAAATAAATAAATAAATAAATAAATAAATAAATAAATAAATAAATAAATAAATAAATAAATAAATAAATAAATAAATGAATAAATGAATAAATGAATAAATAAATAAATAAATAAATAAATAAATGAATAAATGAATAAATGAATAAATGAATAAATGAATAAATGAATAAATGAATAAATGAATAAATGAATAAATGAATAAATGAATAAATGAATAAATGAATAAATGAATGAATGAATGAATGAATGAATGAATGAATGAATGAATGAATGAATGAATGAATGAATGAATGAATGAATTGTAAGGTTTTAACAACAACAACGACTCATTTGTGAATTGGATATATAGAGAGCGGTGTAAGATGTGCGCTTTGGAGAGGCACTCTGACGGCCGTTTAAGAAAGGAAGGTACGACAATGGTGCCCTTTCGTGGTTGTTTAAAATGTGTAATTGAGATCTGTTTTTGACCAATATAATCAATAAATATTGCGAATGAAAGTCTTTGTGTAATTCGTACGACATCCTAACATTATCAGAAGTGGGATTCGAACCCACGCCCACAAAAGTGGAAAACCTCAAGGTCAGGTATCACAAGTCTCAAAGATTCACGGGCTAGAATTTAAAACTGATTACAAGGATACATCTAAGCAAAACCCAGCAACCAAAATGCCAAACGGTAAAAACTGGAACGATGGACGTAAATGCTACAACTGTAACAAATATGGCCATGTATCAAAGGACTGTCCATTACCTAAACGTACACGTACTTGCGGTGAGTGTAAAGAAGAGGGTCATTCTACGGTAAATTGTCCCAAAGCAAAAACGTATCCATCAAAAGCTGTACTGGCTGTGGATGCAAGACATGATAATAAACCAACCGTGAATAAGTTTATGAAGTCAGTTACTGTGAACGGATTTGAACACAACGCGTTCATAGATACGGGGAGTTCATCATGTACCATGAAAGCATCTGCAGCAATTCGTAACAAATTAACGATTCAATCAACCGACGAAAAACTTTATGGGTTTGGCGATTCGACTACAGAAGCTATAGGCGAAGCCACTGTTGCCATACGAATAGACAACATTCACCTCGAGGGGATACGATTACTGGTTGTTCCCGACCAAGCTCAACCTACAGACCTGATGGTTGGTCGAACGGTAACGGAACTACCGCATATAGCATATATCCGGGTAGACGACAAACTAGTTTTCGGGTATCGTGATGAAAGTTCGTTCAAGGATTTAGATATTTCGATACCAGTGTCCATAAAGTTGAAAGTGACTGAAGATTTGAAGCTACCACCGAACAGTATGAATTTCATACAAGTAAGTACAAAATGTCCTGGTGACGAACTTATCGTACTCGCGAATAAAGATTCGAAGCAGGAAAAACTGTTCCAACTCCGTGAAGGCCGAAGGCCTGTAGAGAATAATTCTCCGTGTGAAATAGAATATAGAAAAGGAGAGCAGTTTGGTCATGCATATGTACCTGATGAAGTCTACCAACTGTATGTGCAAGGTACTCCAGAGTCGTTGCTTGAGCCAATCCTTCGGGAAGAACTCAATATCGGAGAAACCATTTCAGAGGATACTAAGGATAAAATCGTAACAATGGTGAACGTTCATCGACGTGCATTTGCTAAATCACTCAATGAAATTGGTTGCACTGATCTCGTTAAGTTCGAGATTAAAGAAATTGAGGGTAGTCGCCCAGTGAGATCAAAGCCCTATCAACAGACTGGCGAAGAAAGGAAGATTTTAGATAGAATAGTCGACAAGTGGGAAGAAGTAGGACTGGTTACACCGACCCGTTCTCCGTATGCTAGCCCAGTCCTTCTCGTCAAAAAGAAAGATGGAGATCATCGCTTGGTGATTGACTATAGAAGACTTAACAAGCAAGTAGTTAAAGATCGATTTCCGTTACCAAGAATGGTTGATCAGCTCGAACAATTGTCGAAGGGACGGCTTTTCACCATACTCGATCTACTTAGTGGTTACCACCGACCTAGACGTCGACTCCAATGATGACGCAGTCGTCGATGATTCTTTGGTTACCAAGGAAAACAGAACGAAGTCTGATAGCTGCGAAATAGATGTTCCAGAGGCCATGGACGAAGAAGAGACAACTAGTGGTCCGTGCCGCGCCAAGTTATCGCTTCCATCTACGAGTCATCAGGGAAGAGATCCCAGGGAGAGAAAACGTCCATCACGTTACGATGATTATGTTTAGTGATGTTAAGTCATTTCCAAGGAAAGAGTAAAACCTTTCTATTTTGATCATAATGCTTAATATTTAGTTCATTGAACTAACCTTATATACACCAAATAAACATTCGCAAGTTGAGGACAACTTATGCTTCAGGACAGCCGATTGTAAGGTTTTAACAACAACAACGACTCATTTGTGAATTGGATATATAGAGAGCGGTGTAAGATGTGCGCTTTGGAGAGGCACTCTGACGGCCGTTTAAGAAAGGAAGGTACGACAATGGTGTCTTTTCGTGGTTGTTTAAAATGTGTAATTGAGATCTGTTTTTGACCAATATAATCAATAAATATTGCGAATGAAAGTCTTTGTGTAATTCGTACGACATCCTAACAGAATGAATGAATGAATGAATGAATGAATGAATGAATGAATGAATGAATGAATGAATGAATGAATGAATGAATGAATGAATGAATGAATGAATGAATGAATGAATGAATGAATGAATGAATGAATGAATGAATGAATGAATGAATGAATGAATGAATGAATGAATGAATGAATGAATGAATGAATGAATGAATGAATGAATGAATGAATGAATGAATGAATGAATGAATGAATGAATGAATGAATGAATGAATGAATGAATGAATGAATGAATGAATGAATGAATGAATGAATGAATGAATGAATGAATGAATGAATGAATGAATGAATGAATGAATGAATGAATGAATGAATGAATGAATGAATGAATGAATGAATGAATGAATGAATGAATGAATGAATGAATGAATGAATGAATGAATGAATGAATGAATGAATGAATGAATGAATGAATGAATGAATGAATGAATGAATGAATGAATGAATGAATGAATGAATGAATGAATGAATGAATGAATGAATGAATGAATGAATGAATGAATGAATGAATGAATGAATGAATGAATGAATGAATGAATGAATGAATGAATGAATGAATGAATGAATGAATGAATGAATGAATGAATGAATGAATGAATGAATGAATGAATGAATGAATGAATGAATGAATGAATGAATGAATGAATGAATGAATGAATGAATGAATGAATGAATGAATGAATGAATGAATGAATGAATGAATGAATGAATGAATGAATGAATGAATGAATGAATGAATGAATGAATGAATGAATGAATGAATGAATGAATGAATGAATGAATGAATGAATGAATGAATGAATGAATGAATGAATGAATGAATGAATGAATGAATGAATGAATAAATAAATACATACGTAAATACATAAATACGTAAATACATAAATGCGTAAATATATAAATGCAGAAATATATAAATGCAGAAATATATAAATGCATAAATATATAAATGTATAAATATAAAAATGTATAAATATAAAAACGCATAAATATATAAATACATTTATAAATAAATAAATAAATAAATACATAAATATATAAATACATAAATACATTTATAAATAAATACATAAATACATAAATACATAAATACAAAAATAGATAAATAGATAAATACAAAAATAGATAAATAGATAAATAAAAACATAAATTACATACATACATACATACATACATACATACATACATACATACATACATACATACATAAATACATAAATAAATACATACATACATAAATACATAAATAAATACATAAATACATGTATACATAAATACATTAATGCATACATAAATACATTAATTCATTAATTCATACATCCATAAATAAATAAATACATAACTACATAACTAACTACATAAATCATAAAAAGGTACATAAATACATCAATACATCAGAAAATCAATACTCAAATACTTAAATACTTAAATACATAAATACATAAATACATAAATACCTAAATACATAAATACATTTATAAATAAATACAAATATATAAACATAAATACATCAATACATAAATACAAAAATAGATAAATAGATAAAAATGAATGAATGAATGAATGAATGAATGAATGAATGAATGAATGAATGAATGAATGAATGAATGAATGAATGAATGAATGAATGAATGAATGAATGAATGAATGAATGAATGAATGAATGAATGAATGAATGAATGAATGAATGAATGAATGAATGAATGAATGAATGAATGAATGAATGAATGAATGAATGAATGAATGAATGAATGAATGAATGAATGAATGAATGAATGAATGAATGAATGAATGAATGAATGAATGAATGAATGAATGAATGAATGAATGAATGAATGAATGAATGAATGAATGAATGAATGAATGAATGAATGAATGAATGAATGAATGAATGAATGAATGAATGAATGAATGAATGAATGAATGAATGAATGAATGAATGAATGAATGAATGAATGAATGAATGAATGAATGAATGAATGAATGAATGAATGAATGAATGAATGAATGAATGAATGAATGAATGAATGAATGAATGAATGAATGAATGAATGAATGAATGAATGAATGAATGAATGAATGAATGAATGAATGAATGAATGAATGAATGAATGAATGAATGAATGAATGAATGAATGAATGAATGAATGAATGAATGAATGAATGAATGAATGAATGAATGAATGAATGAATGAATGAATGAATGAATGAATGAATGAATGAATGAATGAATGAATGAATGAATGAATGAATGAATGAATGAATGAATGAATGAATGAATGAATGAATGAATGAATGAATGAATGAATGAATGAATGAATGAATGAATGAATGAATGAATGAATGAATGAATGAATGAATGAATGAATGAATGAATGAATGAATGAATGAATGAATGAATGAATGAATGAATGAATGAATGAATGAATGAATGAATGAATGAATGAATGAATGAATGAATGAATGAATGAATGAATGAATGAATGAATGAATGAATGAATGAATGAATGAATGAATGAATGAATGAATGAATGAATGAATGAATGAATGAATGAATGAATGAATGAATGAATGAATGAATGAATGAATGAATGAATGAATGAATGAATGAATGAATGAATGAATGAATGAATGAATGAATGAATGAATGAATGAATGAATGAATGAATGAATGAATGAATGAATGAATGAATGAATGAATGAATGAATGAATGAATGAATGAATGAATGAATGAATGAATGAATGAATGAATGAATGAATGAATGAATGAATGAATGAATGAATGAATGAATGAATGAATACATACGTAAATACATAAATACGTAAATACATAAATGCGTAAATATATAAATGCAGAAATATATAAATGCAGAAATATATAAATGCATAAATATATAAATGCATAAATATATAAATGTATAAATATAAAAATGTATAAATATAAAAACGCATAAATATATAAATACATTTATAAATAAATAAATAAATAAATACATAAATATATAAATACATAAATACATTTATAAATAAATACATAAATACATAAATACATAAATACAAAAATAGATAAATAGATAAATACAAAAATAGATAAATAGATAAATAAAAACATAAATTACATACATACATACATACATACATACATACATACATACATACATACATACATACATAAATACATAAATAAATACATACATACATAAATACATAAATAAATACATAAATACATGTATACATAAATACATTAATGCATACATAAATACATTAATTCATTAATTCATACATCCATAAATAAATAAATACATAACTACATAACTAACTACATAAATCATAAAAAGGTACATAAATACATCAATACATCAGAAAATCAATACTCAAATACTTAAATACTTAAATACATAAATACATAAATACATAAATACCTAAATACATAAATACATTTATAAATAAATACAAATATATAAACATAAATACATCAATACATAAATACAAAAATAGATAAATAGATAAATAAAAACATTAATACATACATACATACATACATACATACATACATACATACATACATACATACATAAATACATAAATAAATACCTAAATACATATATACATAAATACATAAATACATACATAAATACATAAATAAATAAATACATAACTACATAACTAACTACATAAATCATAAATAGGTACATAAATACATCAATACATCAGAAAATCAATACTCAAATACTTAAATACTTAAATGTATAAATACATAAATACATTAATACATTAATACATAAATACATTAATACATTATCACATAACTACATAACGACATAAACACAACTACATAACGACATAAACACAACTACATAACTACATAAATACATCAATACATCAATACATAAATACATCAATACATCAAAACATCAATTCATCAGTACATCAATACATCAATACATCAATACATCCATACATCAATACGTCCATACATCCATAAATCCATACATCAATACATCAATACATCAATACATCAATACTAAAATACTTAAATACTTTAATACATCAATAATTAAATACTTAAATACTTTAATACAACAATACTTAAATACATAATTACATAAATACTCAAATACATAATTACATACATACTTAAATACATAATTACATAAAGACTTTAATACATAAATACAAAAATACATAAATACATAAATACAAACATATATAAATACATAAATACATAAACAATAAATACATAAATACATATTACGTGGATACGTAAATACGTCATTACGTAAATACGTAAATACAATAATACAAAAAATACATAAATACATAATGACATTAATACATAGATACATAAATACATACATACATACATACATACATACATACATACATACATACATACATACATACATACATACATACATACATACATACATACATACATACATACATACATACATACATACATACATACATACATACATACATACATACATACATACATACATACATACATACATACATACATACATACATACATACATACATACATACATACATACATACATACATACATACATACATACATACATACATACATACATACATACATACATACATACATACATACATACATACATACATACATACATACATACATACATACATACATACATACATACATACATACATACATACATACATACATACATACATACATACATACATACATACATACATACATACATACATACATACATACATACATACATACATACATACATACATACATACATACATACATACATACATACATACATACATACATACATACATACATACATACATACATACATACATACATACATACATACATACATACATACATACATACATACATACATACATACATACATACATACATACATACATACATACATACATACATACATACACACACACACACACACACACACACATACATACATACATACATACATACATACATACATACATACATACATACATACATACATACATACATACATACATACATACATACATACATACATACATACATACATACATACATACATACATACATACATACATACATACATACATACATACATACATACATACATACATACATACATACATACATACATACATACATACATACATACATACATACATACATACATACATACATACATACATACATACATACATACATACATACAAACATACATACATACATAAATACATACATACATACATACATACATACATACATACATACATACATACATACATACATACATACATACATACATACATACATACATACATACATACATACATACATACATACATACATACATACATACATACATACATACATACATACATACATACATACATACATACATACATACATACATACATACATACATACATACATACATACATACATACATACATACATACATACATACATACATACATACATACATACATACATACATACATACATACATACACACACACATACATACATACACACACATACATACATACATACATACATACATACATACATACATACATACATACATACATACATACATACATACATACATACATACATACATACATACATACATACATACATACATACATACATACATACATACATACATACATACATACATACATACATACATACATACATACATACATACATACATACATACATACATACATACATACATACATACATACATACATACATACATACATACATACATACATACATACATACATACATACATACATACATACATACATACATACATACATACATACATACATACATACATACATACATACATACATACATACATACATACATACATACATACATACATACATACATACATACATACATACATACATACATACATACATACATACATACATACATACATACATACATACATACATACATACATACATACATACATACATACATAAGTACATAAATACATACATAAATAAATAAAATAACACCACCATATTATTTTTATCAAGCATGCAGTGTTTGCTTTTCAGCAAGCGGCCGCCGTGTTTACGGGCTGTGCCCCGTTGAACGCTCCAAACGTGCTCATGAACTGCACCAAACTTGTGAAGAAGGTCCCCCAAGTAATGGACTGCACGAAGAGAGTAATACTTGGGACTAAGGCCACCCTCAAGTGCATGCCTGGTTTCGTTACCAAGGACAGGTACAAGGCGGTTAGTTGCTCAAAACCTCGCAAGTGGAACAAACCCGCCATCACTTGCAAAGAAGGTATGCTATATTAGCAGTGGTACGTGTAACGCCATTTGCCAACGTTCATTTACACAAAGCAATTAAATATAGTGGAATTGAATACATATAAAACACAAACAAAGGTACATTATTGTTGAACCGAAAAGTCAATTTTTTAAATTTTAGTTCGATGTGCAGTTTCTTATAGAAAATGCTTATACACTCTATTTAGTAAAAAAGTCGTAATTAGTACAACTTTATTTTCAGTAGCAACCCTGCCGACCACAACTCTAGCAGCGGGGTCTGAACCAGGATCAGGATCGGGATCGGGATCGGGATCGGGATCGGGATCGGGATCGGGATCGGGATCAGGATCGGGAGCTGGAACTGGAACTGGAGCAGCGGTCGAGGGGGCAACCGAGACCACTGTTGAGCCACTAACTGAAGTGTCTACAGAGATGTCAGCTGCACTCGATACCAACACCTCACCCCCAGTAGCCACTGATGCAACCCCTATGACTTCCGCCACTGTCATTTACCCGACAACGGCAATCCCTACAACCACTTCAACGTCGGTCACCTATACAGCTTTGGGCCCACTGAATACAACTGTCACTTATACAACTACACCTCTCAATACTACCAACATATCTAGCACTACAACCACCAGCACTATACCTGACAGCACAACTATACCCACTACCACCACTACACCTATCACTACTACTGCACCCACTACTACCACTACACCGACCACTACTACTGCACCCACTACTATCACTAAACCGACCACTACTACCACTACCACACCCACTACCACTACCGTACTAGCCACTACTACCACTACACCCTCTACTACTACCACTACAGCCACCACTTCTACCACTACACTCATTACTACTACCACAGCACCGACCACGACTACAACTACCGTAGCAACAATAACTGTACCTCGTAAGTTTGTCACAAAATGAATTAACAAATGAAACATATCAATTGGTTACTTTAACATTTTGAAATCCAAAGATAGCTTCTGGGATCGTTACTTTTGTTACCTATACTGTGTCCGCCTATTACATACGTTATGTACAAGCACTATTAGGCAAAGGGTTAATAATTTCCTCGTAACTTGAATAGTTTCAACGTTAAAATGTCAGCAGTTTTGAGAAATTGTTAACCATGAACAAGATGCATTTCTAATGTATACCTGTTTTGTTTTCATCTAGTGGTGGGGTATGACGTGATAGCTGGAATCGGCAATTACAAAGCTAACACAGTCGCTTTGACTGAGGGTCTAGCTCAAGCAAAGTGTGTGGCAGATGGCGCTCACCTCGCGGTGTTTAACTCAACTAATGAAACCAATGCAGTGATTGCGTATGGAATAGCTAAGCTCATGGATGGCTATTGGTTGCTTGGCTACACTGATGCTGCAGTAGAGGGCGTTTGGCTTTCGGTCACAGGGGTGAGTCGTGAATCTTCCAGGTTGTGCAGATCATGTTATAGTCTACAATTTATATTATTCTTTTAATCCATTCTTTCATTTGCTAAAATACAACCACCCCAAACATGCTAGTTATGTCCATGCTACCTGTTGCAGGCAAGCCATTGGTTCCCGGTAGCGTGGGGCTTTCATGGGGACTCGACCAGCCGGACAACTACGGTAATAACGAGGATTGTGTACAACTTGAGGTTTCCACAAAGAAACTACATGACATTCCTTGCACTTTCGCTCGTCAGTTTATTTGTGAACAATGAAGAGAACACCAACAACATCACCATTTTGATCCACTGTATTTTCGTCTTGCAAGTCTACAATGCTCTTTACTAGTTTCTCAAGTTTAAGATGAAATTGTTTAGAAGGGAATTTTAAGAGAGCACAAAGTGTCAATAATGTGGTAAAAATTACATAAATGGCGGAGGTTTACAAATCAATAGTTTCAAATTGTAGTGTATTTGTCTCATACTCCACTGTGCACCACCTGAACACGATTGTTTGTTTGTGTTTAATATCTATCGGTAAATAAGACTGTTTTACATGGTCGTTGTATAATATATAGCAACATAATATGTAGGCCTAATAACATTCACATTGTTCACGTTTGAATTGTAAAATAAAACTACTGTTGTGAAAATCAAGAGTTTTATTTAATGTTATCATTTACTATGAAAATACTCGTGACACCTAATTCTATAGAATTTGCACCAGTTGGTTGCCCTTGAACTGAGCTATCCGTCTTCATACACCACTTAGCTCCTATACCTACCTCACTTCCACTGTCCACAACACTCAGTAGAACAGCGATCTTTTTATAAATTTCAGGCATTTCCACGTTCAGCTTCTGCAATGGCATCTTTTCTCTAAATCATGTCAATAGAAAGATGAAACATTTCAGCCCACAGTATTCGAAGTAATTCAATTGTCAGACTGACAGTCGAGATTCTCTCAAACCTCGTCCCATTTCGAATTTGCAATTAGATATATTGGTCATTGGTGTCAAAAGTATAACTTATATTGGTTTGTGGTGTCCCAATAAATCTTTCTTTTAGTTTCTCGAGAAATACCTGTCTTTGTATTGTACAGAGATTTACCGTTTTTCTTTATACCAGATCACTCTTGCCTATCTCGTGAACAGCAACATTGTCTATCTCAGCAGCACTGGTGAGGCGAGCAGAAAGGTTATATTGTATTGTACTATGGGTACATGGTATGTACATGGTATGTACATCTGTACGCCATCGTGGCAGAAGCACCGCCCTCTTACAGGCAAGGTTGGTACAATCAAGGTCCACTTGATATTCAGTTCGACGAGCCTCCGCTAGGCGGAGATCAACTTTAAATAAAAGTCCCCCCCTGCAAATCAGTTTAATTACTGAGTGGGTAGACTCTAAATGTGAATTCATTTAGTTTTATTTAACAGCGGCCTGGCACAGTGATTGGGTCGATCCTCCGATCCACGCTGTCCTTGGTTCGATCCGCCCGGTCTGCTGTCCTCGGTTCGATCCCCGTCCCGCTGTCCTCCGTCTTCTCCTCGCGATGCCGTCTTCTTCCCACCACTTCACATGACACTCCCAGCGTAAAAGACCCCGAGCCGGTCGAACACCACCTCTTTTATTCCCCCTCCCACTTTTCCATTTCCTCATGTTTCCAAATTCAGAGTCACACGTGCCTATTGTGCAAGATCACCCGAACACCTCCAGCCGATTATCGTTTCCACTTCCTTGTCTGGCTCCCATTACGCTGACTCCTGTGTTTTACATGTTTCTGTGTTCATTGCCCGTCCAGTATAAGTGTCGAAACTCCTGACACATGCATTCCAAGTAGTATATGCATAATGATAATGATTGCACACATCCACTAGTTTGGCTATTTTATTAATAAAATACCATAGGGGATCCAGAAGAAAAACCATGAAATGGTCCTTTTCTTCACAATATCTCAATAATTCCAGGTCAAAATGTCTCGATAATGGTCAGATGTTGACAAGCACGTGTGCTCAGCCCCCCACACGGTCAAGCACGTTCCCAAGCATCGGTGAAATATCCAAACTTGTTGATGCCTTGGTCGAGAAGATTTAACATGCTTGAGCTATTCGTAACAACCCCCCACACGCTCAAGCACGTTCACAAGCCAAGCATCTCGCGCGACATGCTTGAGCGTGCTCAAACTTAGTCACACCCATTGGGTTTGTGATTTTCATAATTCCAATACACAACCGTCAATTCTCACTCATAGACCTGTTTCAAGTAGATATTTGGAACTAAAGAAATATAAACTAAAGTTAGTATTATTAAACTCGGCTATGCTTGTGACTATTATGTTGAGACAAACGAATAAATAAAAAAATGTTTTGCTGTTCGACTCGGTAGGCAACCTACCCATGCGTGGTCATGGTTCTAGTGTTGAAATGTCAAAGATTCTCAATTGTGATTAACAAGAACTGTCTACGCGAACAAAAGAAGAACACGATTTAACTGGAACTAATCAATGTGGCTGACGCATCCTGGTGGGGAAAAAATACTTCATAGCATTTTAGGAAATATGGTTCTAGTGGGAACTGTCAAGGATTCTCAATAATTGTGATTAACAAGCACTGTCTACGCGAACAAAAGAAGAACTAGATTTAACTCTAACTATTCAATGTGGCTAACACATCCTGGTGGGGAAACAATACTTCATAGAATTTTAGGAAATAACTCAATTGTCTATCAGTTGTTTATTTATTTACCTATAACAGAAATTGTATCAACATTTTCAATCTTAGTTATGTTATTACTATTCATAATTACTGCAAAGTCTGGTACACTCAATGACATGCATTCTTATGCAGCTCTTTGGTATTGCAAAGAAAAAATACACATTCATCGAAGTATGTGAATATAGATATTTAATTGGTCTGTATAAAATGCAGGGAAAAGCGACTTGCACTTTAGTTAAATCCTTCGTTTGCACTCAGTGTGCGCGAGTCTTTGTCAAACAAGGTAGTGCGATCATTATTGCTTCCAACATGATCCAGAAATATGAAGTCTTCATTGGCTTTGTCATAGCATTTGCTGTCGTAAGTGCCATGTTAATTATAAAAATTAAGTTCATAGTTACTTACTTGCTCTGTATTGATTACTGTATGACAAATTGGAATTCTCATAATGAGTGGTACTTAAACATTATATACAAAATGATAATTATGTAGTATACCATATACAAATTTTTAACATGAAAAATTATAAATATATAGATACCTCTTCTATAGTTTTGAACACTCGAATCAGTGATTTGCAGATTATTACATAGAAACAAAAAACTACACATTGCATTAAAAAATAAAATCAGAAATACTTCTTTACTGACTGCATCAATACTGTAAACAACTCTATTAAAACTCTTAGTGTAAGCTTACACTAATTGCTTAACCTATTTTTAAAAAGGTTGATTGATAATAGACTTACTTAATCGTGTGTAGGGGAAGAATTATTATAAAAGTTGGGCATGGGGTCTATTTACTAACTCAGACGACAGTCGACAAGTTATGTATCGACTATGACAACTTAGTAAATAGAAATTAGTCACACGCAGAGCGGTAGTCTTGACATTAGTGCGTCCAGTAAACCAAATATTAGCATTGAGGTTTAATTTAACAAGTTGTCACCCTTGATCAATAAGTTGTCGTGTGAGTTAGTAAATAGGCCCCCTGTGTCTTGGGGCTCTAGAAAAAAGTTTAGATCTATATGTTGCTTTGAATGATATTAATGATAAAAATGATAATAGCAATTTTTACTCATTGTATTCTAGGTATATACATATCTATGCCACTTCCTTATTAACTAACAAATTCAAAGCCAGGGCTTGCACATACATTATGGATGGTACCATAACATACCAACCAGTGACGGATATCTGTGTGTGTATGTTGTGTGAAAAGTTCTCCGAATTTATCTCTTCAAGTCTGGGTTTTGTTTCCCCCCAAAAAACAGATAAAGCTCTTTTCTGCAATTTTAAAACAACAAGAATCATCATAATGTAATAGACTAGGAAAACGCTCTGCTTCATGCGTTGATAAGCGAGCGCGTCCCTTTCTGGCGAAAAGTTTTCAAAGCTAATAAAAACAACAAATTAATAGCAATACATATATTCGCATTGCAAATATTTTTCTTATTCCCATAGCTTTTATACTTCCCGACATTGTTGGACGTCGAGCAGTGTGCGTAGCTAAGATTTTTCGGTGTCATTTTGTCTAGTGTTTTCGCCGCGATCCGCAACCGTTACTAACACTTATTGACAACAATAGAAATGTAATTTCTGCCTCTAATACGTATCAGATTTCTTCTACGTTAGTATATTATTCGTGACCGGACTAAAATTTACTTTAAGATAGACACCTCACATTTTGCCGTTATTGTGTTTGAGAAAAATATTTTCGAGTAACTTTTGTGTAACTTTTCCAATATTTATCAGATCGCCATAAAAACGAACATATTCGTGATCGGAAAAATCTGTAAAAAAAATATAGCTATTTCACATTTTGCCCCCATTTTGTTTCAGAAAAATATTTTGCAGTAACTATGGTGTAACTTTATAACTTTTCGAACGATTTTGCCTCAAAACTATACACCTTCAATCCACATCAAGGCTTTGGATGGTCCAAATTTCAAGTTGATTGGGCTTTCCGTTCGACCGCTATCGACAAACATAAAAACAAAAATAACAAAAAAATACAGAACGTAAGTGCCATAAGAGTCTAATGGAGACGCTCGCTTCGCTCGCTTGGTTACTAAATATACAAAGTCATTTCAATCAATTTAGTTATGTAATGTGGACATTCCACGTAGAATCTGTATGTACAACGTCACGTTCCACTTTGAACAAGAAGTTTTTACAGAATATGGTTCCTGATCGGTTTCCGTATCAATACCTTACAACTAAAGCAGTAGCCTATGCGTCTTCAGGGATAGATGTACCTACTTCCAAATATGTGATCGCTAATTGATGGTATCTATATTGCCACGTGCATTAATATCGTGTAGTACATTCCAAGGATTCCATAGAATTAATAAATAAAATAAATATATATATACACGTTATATTTTGTTTTTCATTCAGTGCAAACAATCGGGTATATTGTATTCTCACCGATAGACGAAAAGCCAAGATCAAAATCAAAACTTGCACTTCCGTTAGGTATTTCATACAATCGTGTACATCGAATACGTATTCAATGCATTTACTTCTTTATTTAATGTCAACCCTATTCGATTATAAAACTGTTTTACAAAGGTGAACAGTATTTTCTGTTATTTAGATTAGGTTGATAGTTCTCAGTTGTGCTCAAACTGTATTGCTTGGCTATTTCTTCTGGTTCCTGATAGTTTGGTGATAACGCAGTGTTTGCTACTGGAGTGGGGAGGCAGCCAGTCAACCAACCGTCTGCATCGATATCCATACGAGACCGGATGAGCGTAAGTTCCTTACAAGAGCATGAATGAGGTTGTCGCTTCAAGTTCCATGCCTGGCACTCCTGAGTGCCATTCCTGACTGAAGACTCTTTATCAGTGTTTTATTTTATTCAAAGGCTGCGGCCTTTAATTTATAAATAATATATAAATACCTATATAAATGTAAATAAATAATAATAAATGATATAAATACCAATACATTAGCCACCCGATGTCTGTCGGTTAGAAAAAGGTTAATGTCTTAAAATGGTTAAGTACTCTACAAAATATGTTTACCCTAGAAAATGTACAGCTCTTTCTTTAATTTCTTCGTTCAATTTATTTTTTTTTATTTCTTCTCTTTCAACATTTCTTTGTTCCAATATATGTTTCCGGCTTTTAAAATATGTTCTAATTTAGTTGTGAACAGGTGACTTGAACAATTTACATTACAAAAAAATCAAATAAGAACATTTAAAAATATTAAAGGCATCTGTATTGGAACAACGAAACTTTCATACGAACGAGCACTAAATTCAATAGTGGAAGACATACTAAGATTTATTTCTTAATGGTTTTTCAAAGCAATTTTAGCCGAGAGACATCCTGTGTTCCGCTGGGTGGGTGGACTAAAGTGTAGACTGCACCCGATCTTCACGACTTGAGTGTACGGAAGGATCACTCATTCAAGATTATAACAGAAGAAACAACACTTACTAATATACGTCAAATACATTTCACTGAGCACATTATGTCATATTATAGAACTGCAGTAGTTGGAATAATGGAATTGCTTTACCGCATTGATTGTGTTTCTATGTTTCTATGTATGAATACGTAGACAAAGTACAAGTAATGAGCATGTAGTGTGTTTGCGTGTACAGCAAGTGGTCGCCGTGTTTACGGGCTGTGCCCCGTTGAACGCTCCAAACGTGCTCATGAACTGCACCAAACTTGTGAAGAAGGTCCCCCAAGTAATGGACTGCACGAAGAGAGTAATACTTGGGACCAAGGCCACCCTCAAGTGCATGCCTGGTTTCGTTACCAAGGACAGGTACAAGGCGGTTACTTGCTCAAAACCTCGCAAGTGGAACAAACCCGCCATCACTTGCAAAGAAGGTAAGCTATATCAGCAGTGGTACATGTAACGCCATTCGCCAACCTTCATTTACACAAAGCAATTGATCCAACATAGGGGAATTTAAAGGCCCTACCACAATTGACGGCATCGTAATTGTAATCGGGGACGAAATTGTAGAAATATGATATACCATTGCAATCCATTACGACTTCACGATTTTGTTGTGAAGAGCGCCATAAGAATCAAGTAAATTAACTATTTCAATTTTCTGATTACGATTACAACTACGATGCCGTCATTTGTGGTTGAGCGTTTATACAAACAAAGCACAAAAAAGATATATTATTGTTGAAGAGAAAAGTCGTTTTTTAATTTAAGGTAGATATGCAGTTGCTTATAGAAAAGTCATGTATTTTTTGTTTGTTAAAGAATAGACATATTTTATAAAAGTAAAACATAAGTTATTTACTGTGAGCTGAACAAGCTCCACATGCAAGTAGATGATTTAATATTTATATCCCTACTATAAATGCATTTATACCTAATGACGGTCTATTTAGTAAACAACTCGTAATTAGTACAACTTTATTTTCAGTGTCAACCCTGCCGACCACAACACTAGGAACGGAGTCAGGATCGGGATCTGGATCGGGAACGGGAACGGGATCGGGATCGGGATCGGGAACGGGAACGGGATCGGGATCGGGATCGGGATCGGGATCGGGATCGGGATCGGGATCGGGATCGGGAACGGGATCGGAATCGGGAGCTGGAACTGGAGCAGCGGTCGAGGGGGCAACGGAGACAACTGTTGAGCCACTAACTGAAGTGTCTACAGAGTTGTCAGCTGCACTCGATACCAACACCTCACCCCCAGTAGCAACTGATGCAACCCCTATGACTTCCGCCACTGTCATTTACCCGACTACGGCAATCACTACAACCACTACAACGTCTGTCACCAATACAACTGTGGGCCCACTGAATACAACTGTCACTTATATAACGACACCTCTCAATACTACCAACACATCTAACACTACAACCACCACCACTATACCCGACAGCACAACTATACCCACTACTACCACTACACCCATCACTACTACTACACCCACTACTACCACTACACCTATCACTACTACTGCACCCACTACTACCACTACACTCATCACTACTACCACTACACCCATTACTACTACTGAACCCACTACAACCACTCCCACTACTACCACATCCACTACTACCACCACACCAGCTACTACTACTACCATCACACCTACTACTACCGATACTACCATTACCACCACTACTCCTACTACCACACTCTCCACTACTACAACTACTGTAGCCACAACCACGGTACTACCTCGTAAGTATGTCACAATGTAATTTAACTACTGCAAGACCATAATTTGTTACGCATTTAATTTATATATTGGAACTCGAACGAATTCAAAGTTCGGCGTTAGATGCATATAAAATATTTTGAATTCTTAAATTTAATTACAATATGAAATATGAGAAATATGTGGAGATAGAAATTCATAGATGATGAGATGACGTGAAATTATATGGGTACGTAATTTATAATCATGTTTCGTATAGGTAGGGACAGTTCATGTCGCTCTGTATTGCGGCATTTGCTATAGTTGGGAAATAATGTCCGAGGAATGAAAAGAAATTTGAAGAAGAGATAAAAGAGGAATTGTGATCCGAAATATGAACGGGAGCCCTCTTTGCCTTACTTACATATAGAAAATAGTCATGTTTACACTTCCTCGAACCTGCTTGGGATGCTTGCCTACATAGTACCCGTTTACTTAATATTACTACTGTAAAATTAAACGATAACCGCTTGCTTGCCAAATGGTGCTTTGACAAATGGTCGCTGTATGTTCCCAACAAACGCGTTTATGTGATAAATGTGTATCACAGACACCATCACCCTGTCACTCACTAACCTACTGCCAGAAACATATGGAACACAGGTTAGCCGTGCGTTGTTTATCCCGGCTCGGACGGCCATGATGGTCGCGACGGTGGCGCGCCTACATCTCGATTTAAAGGCGAATTGACAGTGGCTTCCCCAATTAGTCTCGCGCCAAGTCTTTGGTAAGCCTATCCGTATGGGTAATTATATATGGTTTACATTTCTCGCAAATTCCCAGTTTTTATCTTTGAATCTTCAAAAGTAAACATACTACAGAAACAATTTGATTTACCGACAGACAGTGAATCGTTAAGAAAAGAACATGCCTAATAATGATTTCTCACCTTTGTTACATACCGTAGCTGCCCATCAGCAGTCGGCTCACTTTCTTCAAAATAGTGTATCAATAATATTGTTTGCCGTTTTAACTTTTACTGCTTTCAACAAAATGCATACTTTTAAAATGTCAGCAGTTTTTATACAGTTTGATCGAGGAACATGACGCATTTCTAATTATACTTGTTTTGTTATCATTTTAGTTGTGGGGTATGACGTGATAGCGGGAATTGGCAATTACAAAGCTTACACAGCCGCTTTGAATTCGGTTCAAGCTCAAGCTAAGTGTGTGGCAGAAGGCGCCCATCTTGTTATATTTGACTCAATTAATGAAACTCAAGCAGTGATTGCCTACGCAAAAACTAAACTAACGTCTACGTATTCCTTGATGGGCTACACTGATTCTGCAGTCGAGGGGGTTTGGCTCTCGCTGAAAGGTGAGTCCTGAAATCTATACCATGTTATTATTATAATAGTTAAATTAAATAGTTAACATTAATTTTCATTCTGCAACAATGGCATGTCAATAAAATGGCGGGAACAGAAAGTTGCACAGTTTGTAGAAACCGATTATTATCAAGAATATGTATTATTTTATCAACAAGGGACGCCAACACTTAAGTAGCTTTAGAACTACTAGAGCATACCTCGAAACTTACAATATGCCAAACAAGTCGATACTGCAGGAGTGCATGGACAATCACTTTTTATAACTGAATAAATAAATAAATAAATAAATAAATAAATAAATAAATAAATAAATAATAAATAAATAAATAAATAAATAAATAAATAAATAAATAAATAAATAAATAAATAAATAAATAAATAAATAAATAAATAAATAAATAAATAAATAAATAAATAAATAAATAAAAAAAATAAATAAATAAATAAATAAACAAACAAATAAATAAATAAACAAATAAATAAATAAATAAATAAATAAATAAATAAATAAATAAATAAATAAATAAATAAATAAATAAATAAATAAATAAATAAATAAATAAATAAATAAATAAATAAATAAATAAATAAATAAATAAATAAATAAATAAATAAATAAATAAATAAATAAATAAATAAATAAATAAATAAATAAATAAATAAATAAATAAATAAATAAATAAATAAATAAATAAATAAATAAATAAATAAATAAATAAATAAATAAATAAATAAATAAATAAATAAATAAATAAATAAATAAATAAATAAATAAATAAATAAATAAATAAATAAATAAATAAATAAATAAATAAATAAATAAATAAATAAATAAATAAATAAATAAATAAATAAATAAATAAATAAATAAATAAATAAATAAATAAATAAATAAATAAATAAATAAATAAATAAATAAATAAATAAATAAATAAATAAATAAATAAATAAATAAATAAATAAATAAATAAATAAATAAATAAATAAATAAATTTAATATGGTAAGTTCGTGAGCTAAATGCTAATACCCATGCCTTGAAAGCTACCCAGGGAACCGGGTAGCTTATTGCCCAGGCCTTGCGAAATATTAACTTGTAAATAGATCATTGACATTTCTAGACTTGGAGCATGCGCGTTTCGCGAAGTCAATAATATAATATGACATACTAATTATATCTTCAACATCTACGGGCAAGTATGTAAATGTTTAATTAATGATTAGATAATAATTATCATTAAAAAAACATATTTAATTGTATCTCGTGCCTGCTAGGTTAATACAACCAGGAACTGATGACGTAATCCTTTAACCCTCGGGTTTTCGATAAAGAAGATAGACGATATACACCACCATTGGATTAAGTATGTCGGTACATGTAGTGTGCTGTGTGCATGTTACATACATGTTGCAAGCACACCTTATCACAAAGCCTTTAGCCAGTCTTTGAAAGTGACCGCGTACAATGTTTTCCCGCCAACGCATTTACCTTGCGGTCTTGGGACAGATTCAACATGTATATAAGTTAATAAGTATGTACTTGTTGCAGGCGCACCAATGGCTTTCGCTACCGTGGGTATTTCCTGGAATACTGGCAACCCGGACAATTACAATAACGAAGATTGTGTGGTCCTGGTAATTGCCAGTGCGAAACTGCATGACATTCTTTGCACCACCGCTTATCCATATATTTGTGAACAATGAAGAGAACATTCCTTGCACCACCGCTTATCAATATATTTGTGAACAATGAAGAGAACATTCCTTGCACCACCGCTTATCAATATATTTGTGAACAATGAAGAGAACATTCCTTGCACCACCGCTTATCAATATATTTGTGATTAATGAAGAGAACATTCCTTGCACCACCGCTTATCAAGATATTTGTGAACAATGAAGAGAACATTCCTTGCACCACCGCTTATCAATATATTTTTGAACTATGAAGAGAACATTCCTTGTACCACCGCTTATCAATATATTTTTGAACAATGAAGAGAACATTCCTTGCACCACCGCTTATCAATATATTTGTGAACAATGTAGAGAACATTCCTTGCACCATCGCTTATCAAGATATTTTTGAACAATGAAGATAACATTTCTTGCACCACCGCTTATCAATATATTTGTGAACAATGAAGAGAACATTGCTTGCACTGTTTTTGACTACGGTTATAACGAGGATTGTGTACAACTTGAGGAATTCACAAAGAAACTCATAGACCTTCCGTGTACTTGGGCTCGTCAGTTTATTTGTGAACAATGAAGAGAATTTCAACAACATCACAATTTTTATCCACTTTTTTTTCGTCTTGCATGTCTACAATTCTACTAACTAGTAAGGAGATACTAGTTTCTAAAGTTTAAGATGAAATTGTTTCGAAGGGAATTCTAAAAGAGCTCAAAATGTCTATAATGTGGTAAAAATTACATAAATGGTTGAGGTTTACAAATCAAAAGTTTCAAATTGTAGTGTATTAGTCTCATACTCCACTGTGCACCACCTGGGCACGATTGTTTGTTTGTGTTTAATATCTATCGGTAAATAATACTGTTTTACATGGTCGTTGTATAATGTATAGCAACATAATATGTATATAGGCCTAATAACATTCACATTGCTCACGTTTTAATTGTAAAATAAAGCTACTGTTGTGAAAATCAACTTTTATTTAATGTTATCATCTACTATGAAAATACTCGTGACAACTTATTCTCTAGAATTTGCAGTTTGCACCAGTTGGTTGCCCTTGAACTGAGCTATCCGTCTTCATACACCACTTAGCTCCTATACCTACCTCACTTCCACTGTCCACAACTCAGTAGACCAGCGATCTTATTATAAATTTCAGGCAATTCCACATTTAGCTTCATTAATGGCATCTTTTCTCTAAATCATGTCAATACGGAGTCGTAACATTTCTGCCCACAGAAGTCGAAGTAATTCAATTGTCAGACTGACAGTCGAGATTCTCTGAAACCTCGTCACATTTCGAATATGTATTTAGATATATTGGTCATTGGTGTCATAACTATAACATATTGTTTTGTGGTGTCGCAATAAATTTATTTTAGTTTGTCGAGAAATACCTGTCTTTGTATTGTACAGAGATCTACCATTACTCTTCATACCCGATCACTCTCGCCTATCTCGTGAACAGAAACATCTGCTATCTCAGCAGCACTGGTGAGGCGAGCAGATAGGTATTGTATATTGTAGATTATGGGTACATAGTATGTACATTAATACAAGACTAAATTCACTGGACTAGATATTTTATTGGAAACGTAGCTGACGTCATCTTGGCAGAAGCACCGAACTCTTACAGGGCAAGGCTGGTACAATACATTCACAATATAGGAGGGTGTGAAAAGTTTGGCATGGATAGTTACGATACATTGTCTTCATAATCTCGCTATCAGTACTCAGTAAGTCTTGGCAGTAGATAGCTCTGTCCTTCATTCGTTCAATCCTCTGGCGCTATCTCGCGAGATGCTTGTGAACAACGCCCTTAAAATATAAAAAAAACCACCCCTCGTGCCCGGTAGTCCGCACGCACTCTGGCTCCAGTGCTATCAAAGCATACAGTTGTTGTGCGAGTATTTTTATTTTGCTTATAAATAAACAAAAGAAAGTAAAACGATCCCCACGCAAACAATGGGTAAAAGAGTGGCCAAGGTCGGTTCACACACTTATTTTAGATCTAAGCCATCAAATCAAGCCTAAAGCATTATGGCGTTTACATACTTTCCTAAGGTTCCTAAGGTAGGATTTAAGGAAACCATATGCAATATTATGGTCGGTCTACACACAGGTTTAAGGCTTAAGCACGGCGTAAGACCTTGTATTGAACAATAGGAAAACAATGCTAGCGTTCACACACGGGGCTAAGGTTTAACGAAATGACCAAATTTCATTTCTTAGACCTTAAATCTTAAATCCTTAGACCTAGCCAATCAATTATCATACAGTTGTGACGTCAGAAGCATTCTAGCCAATGGTGTTGTGAATACTGGAGTGAATTGAGTATTATCATTATCATCTGTGTGAACGCCTCTGTTAACCCTTAAACAAAAATCTTTAGACAAAATTCTTAAACATGTGTGTAGACCGACCATTAGCTATTATACGAAAAAGTCTTAGCCCAGCCAATGACAGGCCTCGTTTTACCTATTAGTGGGGCCGCTTAGCTGAGCATTTGAATAGAATTGTGCACTTTTTGAGAAAAGCATGAAATTTACAGTATAGTTAGTTAATACCCTAAGGATCAAATTCAGATGTGGAGGGAAGTCAGATTTGACCTCTGGAGATGGTGGGAGGTCAAATAAAAAATGGCCGCCACTCCTTTAGGAATTTGACAAACACGCTGAAATAAGGTAACAAATAGTGTAGAATGGCTTTGAGGATGTCTTTTATAAATAATATAGGTATGCAGAGAAGTTAGATGTGACCACCGAGGACGGTGGGAGGTCAAATCCAAGATGGCCGCCACTATATTGGTAATTTGATAAACACGCAGGAATATAGTTTCAAATAGTGTTGAATGGTTTTGAGGATGTCTCTTATAAATAACATGTGTATGCAGAGAAGTCAGATGTGACCTCCGAGGACGGTGGGAGGTCAAATCCAAGATGGCCGCCATTAAATTGGTAATTTGATAAACACGTTGGAATATAGTTTCAAATAGTGTTGAATGGTTTTGAGGATGTCTTTTATAAATAACATGTGTATGCAGAGAAGTCAGATGTGACCTCCGAGGACGGTGGGAGGTCAAATCCAAGATGGCCGCCACTTAATTCTTATTTTGATAAACACGCTGAAATATAGATTTTAATAGTGTTGAATGGTTTTGAGGGTGTTTTTTATAAATAATATCGGTATGCAGAGAAGTCAGATTTGACCTCCGAAAAAGGTCTAATCCAAGATGCCCGCCTTAATTTGATAATTTGATAAACGCACTGTAATATTGTTTCAAACAGTGTCGAATGGCATTGATGATGTCTTTTATAAATAATATGGTGAATTACCAATAGTGATTCTTCCAAGTCAATGATACGTCTGCCATCTAGCTAGACAATTGTACCACCAGCTTCCCTCATGAAGAAGGATTTTAGTGCGCCGGTGGTGCAAGGGCCAGTTAGACCTTGTGAATTCGTATTTTCTGCAGTTGCAACAGAAAACGAGTTAGCATGGCTCAACAAAGTAAAAAATACTGTTAAAACGTCAACAATGGATGGTTGGATATCGTGATCTGCCTATCACGCTGTCTTGCACCAATCTGGTAATTCCTTCAGTAATCAACGCAATATTGCCTCTCTTTGTAGTCAACGCTCACTCAGTGGCAATGATAAGGCACTCCATGGACATCGTCAAGAAAGCTGTTCAACACTTGAACCCAGGTCAAATTCCAGTCCTGGCTGCTGACCAACCTCTTTTTGCTCTTGCTAAGGAAATCCAGTAGACTTGGCCAGCTACTTACGGAGAAGATCATTTTGTCAACATGTTTGGTGGTTTACCCATAGAGATGGTAATATTAAAAGTACTGGGCGACTAGCTAAAAGACAGTGGCTGGACGAACGCCCCGGTACAAGCTGACATTGCCAGTTCGGAAACAGCAGATTCCTTTATAAATGTCAAACACATTACCAAGACCCGTCATGCACATCAGGTAACAGCGCTGCCTCCATACGCTTCTCCACAAAGCTTACACGGATGACTGTTCATGCCATGCAACCAGCCCACCCTCCGTATGATGAGTGGTGCCAAACACGAGCAGAGGCCAGTGTACACTTTCAATATTGGCTAGAGACTCTGTCTTTAGAGCTTATCTTGCTGTGGTACATCAGTTTACTTCGTGAAGGTAACTTCCCTCTGTATGTGGAATCACTGACACAGATTAAGCCCTAGCTTTTTGCCTTGGATCATACACACTACTCGAGATGGCTTGCCGTACACATCCGTGATATGATGTCTCTCGCTGTGAACCACCCACTTGTCCTAGCAGAATTCGAGTCTGGTAATTATGTTGTTCACAAAACTAGCAACAAGTTCTCTGCCATGGCACTCGATCATTGCCATTAGCAGAACAACGCATTGGCAAAAAGTTCTGGTAGGGCTATTGGACTGACAGACAATCCAGGAGCCATAAGACGCTGGATGGTAGCAGGGCCAGAAATTGTCAGGATCACTACAGAGTTTGAAGAACAGGCATTTCAGGCATAAATTGAGCTTGTTTATCAAATCACTAATGAAGCGGCAGCCATCTTGGATTTGACCTCCGACCGTACTCAGAGGTCACATATGACTTCCCTCCATATCCATATTATTTATAAAAGACAGCCTCGACGACATACTACACTATTTGAAACTTTATTTCAGCGTGTTATTGAATTATTAATTAGTGGCGGCCATCTTGGATTTGATCTCCGACCCTCCTCAGAAGTAATATTTGACTTCCCTGCATACCCATATTATTTATAAGATACATCCTCAATGTCATTCTACACTATTTTTAACCTTATTTCAGCGAGTTTGTTAAATTCCTAATGAGTGGCGGCCATTTTATATTTGACCTCCCACCGTCCTCAGAGGTAAAATCTGACTTCCAATCCACATTTTAATTTGATCATTATAGTATTAGCTAGCTATGCTGTGAATTTCATGCTTTTCTCAAAAAGTGCACAATGAAAGTGCTAAGCAGCCCCACTATATTACTATTGAGGTATTTTGGTAAAACAGTTAGGAAAATAAAACCTTAAAATCTTGAATAAGTGTGTAAACCAAGTTTTAAAGAAAAGAGAATCACTTTCACGTATTGCTTTAATAAACGAGTTGAGAGCATTTGCGCTAAAAGATTCAAAAAAGTATCTAAGGATAGCACATTAGAACTGCGTAAAATGAGGCTTTGAGTTCATATCCCAATAATTCCAGGTCAAAATGTCTCGATAATGGTCAGATGTTGACAAGCACGTGTGCTCAGCCCCCCACACGATCAAGCACGTTCCCAAGCATCGGTGAAATATCCAAACTTGTTGATGCCACTTGTTGAGCTATTCGTAACAACCCCCCACACGCTCAAGCACGTTCACAAGCCAAGCATCTCGCACGACATGCTTGAGCGTGCTCAAACTTAGTCACACCCATTGTGTTTGTGATTTTCATAATTCCAATACACAGCCGTCAATGTTTTATTAATTTTTTTCAAGTTGATATAGATGGACCAACACCACATCTCCCTTGGCCAAAACGGGCGAGTCAAAGTCGACTGGAATGCAGGTGATAGCGCATAAACGCGTGCTCCTCGCGCTCGGCGCGTGAACGGTAGCGGCAAAACATGGCTTCACTTACATTGCATTATTTCCGAAACTATTCAAGCTAGAGCAATATTATAAGCGGCACAAGAAAGATGACAGTTATACCTTGACAAAGATAGTTTTACATTTGTGACAGGTTTCTTGTAAGCCATACAAATTGCGATCGTAAAAAACGTAGAAATCATCGAAAAGGTTTCCACTATCATTGCTCTGCTTTAATGGCATTATTTTATTAACTATTAATGTTTGACAAATATAGTGCACATTATCGTGTAGAGGAAGGTTAGACAAAAGTATTTATGTGATTCAATGTTTGATGCGCGTATTGGTTATCGTGAAACCATGAGTTGAATATTGGCTGAACGTAGTTTTGCCGTAGCCTACTGGCTACGGCCGGCCGTATAGCTCTGCCGTAATCGAGCAGGAGAGATGTGTTCCCGACCACTGCCGATAGCAACACCTGCTAGCTGCACTTCACTACCGGCCGCCCCTAAAAAACCGAATAGACTAGACCCGGATGCGCGCGCAAGCTTTCGCGCGCGGAGATGTGCTCGTGGTAAATCTATATTAGAAACTAAAGAAATATAAAAAAAGTGAGTATTATTAAACTCTGCTATGCTTGTGACTAGTTATGTTGAGACAACCGAATAAATAAAAAAAGGTTTTGCAGTTCGACTCAGTAGGCAACCTACCCATGCGTGGTCATGGTTCTAGTGTTGAAATGTCAAGGATTCTCAATAATTGTGATGACACAAACACTGTCCACGCGAACAAAAGAAGAACACGATTTAACTGGAACTATTCAATGTAGCTGACGCATCCTGTTGGGGAAAAAATACTTCATAGAATTTTAGAAAATAACTCAATTGACGACTTGCGATGGGAGGAGCTAATTTTAGTTTCCCGCGCGCTCCAGAGATGGCGCGCGAGAAGTGAGGAAACATTCTTGAGAAAACGATGGATCCCATGCTATTGTTACGGGAGCACGCTTAGGGAAAATGTTTAAATTTGTTTAAAAATTTCGAGATGAGTGTAGTTTTTAAGTATTTTAGTCACGAAGAAAGCCAGAGGCTACTCAAAGAAAGTTACAGCTTGTTTGTACCTTCCTTTTTTAAAGAGTTTTGGACCGCTGAAAATCAGGTGGCAGGCACTGTTCTCGTCAAGGCTAGAAGTGTACCTACGTGTTTTTAATTAGTAAATTTAGTTATATTAATGATGCACTCATATGTCTGCTATTATGCACGTTTTACTGTTTAATATTTCTAGTTTGTAAAACATTAGAATTCATGATTTAAAGATAATAATGCAGACATATATTACCGCCACTATAATGCACGCCTACTTGGGGCCTAGATGACAGGTAGGGCCTCTGCCTGTCACCTGTCTTTGAAACTAGGGCTTTGGCTGGATTTAGCCTAGCGTAGGCCTACATTTTCCTAGCCTCTAGTCTAGGCCTAGCTAGCCCTGCCTATGCGTGCAGGCTATTTATGTAACTATTAACTTTCATGAATTAATTAATTAACTGTAACGATTAACTCTGATCCTCGGTGCTTTCAGCTTTCTTGGGGAAGTAAAACTTAACACACTTGGGATTGCATCCTTCTTGAGGCAATTTTTGCTGCCGTTTACAGCTTCCCTCAAGTCTGTTGGGATGAAATGACTAGAACACACTGTCACTGTTGACGAAACGGCTTGGTTCCTTCTGCTGTCGCGGCGTATTTTAATTTCCCATATCTTTCTTAGCTTCGCATCTTTGAGAAACAAATGAAATGATATGCCAGGAACTGTAGCATTATTTTTGCATCTAGGAACACAACAATAACGCGGCATTGCTCATTCGCTATGGAAATCTAGGCTCAAACTACCCAAAGTTCCCATATGTTCCATGCAAAACGCCTGCAATGTTTACTCTTAGAGCATAGATAGATACATGCTCTAAGTGTTTACTCACATACGCAGCCATGTTGGGGGCGGGTTGAACGCGTCACGTGAGCGTGACGTAGGTGGGAGGGAACATCCGAAGTCGTCAAAAATTAATTTACCTATAACGATTATTTTATCAACATTTCCAATCAAGGTTATGTTATTACTATTCATAATTACTGCGAAGTCTGGTACACTCAATGACATGCATTCATATGCAGCTCTGAGGTATCGCAAAGAAAAAATACTCATTCATCGAAGTATGTGAATAAACATATTTTATTGGTCTGCGTAATGCAGGGAAAAGCGACTTGCACTTTAGTTAAATCCTTCGTTTGCACTCAGTGTGCGCGAGTCTTTGTCAAACAAGGTAGTGCGATAATTATTGCTTCCAACATGATCCAGAAATTTGAAGTCTTCATTGGCTTTGTCATAGCATTTGCTGTCGTAAGTGCCATGTTAATTATAAAAATCAAGTTCATAGTTACTTTACTTGCTATGTATTGATTACTATATGACAAATTGGAATTCTCATAATGAGTGGTACTTAAACATTATATACAAAATGATAATTATGTAGTATACCATGTATACAAAGTTGTTAGATGAAAAATTACAAATAGAATACAATCTATATAGTTTTGAACACTCGAATCAGAAATTTGCAGATTAACCTATAAACAAAAAACTACACATTGCATTAAAAAATAAAATCAAAATACATCTTTACTGACTGCATAAATACTGTTAACAACTCTATTAAAACTCTTAGTGTATAAGCTTACACTAATTGCTTAATTTCTTTTTAAAAATGTTAATTGATAATAGACTAATTACTTAATCGTTTGTAGGGGAAGAATTATTATAAAAGTTGGGCATGGGGTATATTTACTAACTCAGACGACAGTCGACAAGTTATCCATTGACAATGCCAACTTAGTAAATAGAAATTAGTCACACGCAGAGCGGTAGTCTTGACATTAGTGCGTGCCAGTAAACCAAATGTTAGCCTTAGGGTTTAATTTAATAAGATGTCACCCTTGATCGACAAGTTGTCGTGTGAGTTAGTAAGTGAGTTAGTAAATAGGCCTCCTGTGTCTTGGGAATCTATAAAAAAAGTTTGGATCTATATATTGTTTTGGAAAATAATCATTTTTACTCATTGTATTCTAAGTGTATACACAACACTTTCTTATATACTAACAAATTCAAAGCCAGGGCTTGCACATAAATTATGGATGGTACCATAACATACCAACCAGTGTCGGATGTCTGTGTCTATGTTGTGTGAAAAATTCTCTGAATTTATCACTACAAGTCTGGGTTTTGTTTCCCCCCAAAAAAACAGATATAGATCATAATGTAATACACTAGGAAAACGCTCTGTTTCACGCGTTGATAAGCGAGCGCGTCCATATCTACGAACTTTCTGGCGGATTGCAAATATTTTTCTAATTTCCATAGCTATTATACTTCCCGACATTGCTGGACGTCGAGCAGTGTGCGTTGCTAAGATTTTTCGGTGTCATTTTGTCTAGTGTTTTCGCCGCGGCCCGCCACCGTTACTCACACTTATTGACAACAATAGAAATGTAATTTCTGCCTCTAATACGTATCAGATTACTTCTACGTTAGCATATTATTCGTGACCGGGCAAAAATTTACTATAAGATAGCCACCTCACATTTTGCCGTTATTGTGTTTGGGAAAAATATTTTCGAGTAACTTTTGTGTAACTTTTTCAATATTTATCAGATCGCCATAAAAACGAACATATTCGTGATCGGAAAAATCTGTAGAAAAAATAATGCTATTTCACATTGTGCCCCCATTCTGTTTCAGAAAAATATTTTGCAGTAACAATGGTGTAACTTTATAACTTTTCGCACGATTTTGCCTCAAAACTATACACTTTCAAGTTTCAATCCACATCAAGGCTTTGGATGGTTCAAATTTCAAGTTGATCGGACTTTCCGTTCGACCGCTATCGACAAACATAAAAACAAAAATAACAAAAAAATACAGAACAAAGTGCCATAAGAGTCTAATGGAGACGCTCGCTTCGCTCGCTTAGTTACTAAATATACAAAGTCATTTCAATCAATTTAGTTATGTAATGTGGACATTCCATGTAGAATGTGTATGTACAACGTCACGTTCCATTTTAAACAAGAAGTTTTTACAGAATATGGTTCCTGATCGGTTTCCGTATCAATACCTTACAACTAAAGCAGTAGCCTATGCGTCTTCAGGGATAGATGTACCTACTTCCAAAATATGTGATCGCTAAATTGATGGTATCTTTATTTCCACGTGCGTTAATATCGTGTAGTACATTTCAAGGATTCCATAGAATTAATAAATTAAAAAAAAATAATCAACACGTTACATTTTGTTTTTCATTCAGTGCAAACTATTGGGTATGTTGTATTCTCACCGGTGGACGAAAAGCCAATATCAAAATCAAAACTTGCTCTTCCGTTAGGTATTTCATACAATCGTGTACATCGAATACTTATTCAATGCATTTACTTATTTATTTAATGTCAACCTTATTCGATTATAAAACTGTTTTACAAAGGTGAACAGTATTTTTTTTCTGTTATTTAGATTAGGTTGATAATTCTCAGTTGTGTTTAAACTGTTTTACTTGGCTATTTCTTCTGGTTCCTGATAGTTTGGTGATGACGCAGTGTTTGCTACTGGGGTGGGGAGGCAGCCAGCCAACCAACCGTCTGCATCGATATCCATACGAGACCGGATGAGCGTAAGTTCCATACAAGATCATGAATCAGGTTGACGCTTCAAGTTATGTGCCTGGCACTCCTGAGTGCTAGTCCTGACTGAAGACTCTTAATCAGTGTTTTATTTCATTCAAAGGCTGCGCCCTTTAATAATATAATTTATAAATAATATATAAATACCTATATAAATGTAAATAAATAATAATAAATGATATAAATACCTATACACTAGCCACGTCTGTCGGTTAAAAAAAGATTAATGTCTTAAAATTGTTAAGTACTAAACAAAATATGTTTACCCTAGAAAATGTACAGCACTTTCTCTTATTTCTTCGTTAAATTTCTTTTTTTTTCATTTCTTCTCTTTCAACATTTCTTTGTTCCAATATATGTTTCCGGCTTTTAAAATGTGTTCTAATTTAGTTGTGAACAGGTGACTTGAAACAATTTACATTAGGGCTGGTCCACACAG
This sequence comes from Isoperla grammatica, assembly GCA_945910005.1. NCBI lineage: Eukaryota > Metazoa > Arthropoda > Insecta > Plecoptera > Perlodidae > Isoperla > Isoperla grammatica. Next base: position 37,864,228 of record OX246739.1, read on the forward strand.
ATTTTGAAGACATAATGCATAAGGTTTTAAGACGTTGTTTTAAAAACAACAATGAAAACTAAAACTTTGTGTAAACGCCAGTACGTGTTTCCTATGATCCAACTTTACGACTACGCGTTAAACCTTAAATCGTATGTCTTCAAAATCTGTGTGGACCAGCCTTTACAAAAAATCAAATAAGGACTTTTAAAAATATTAAAGACATCTGTATTGGAACAACGAAACTTTCATAAGAACGAGCACTAAATTCTCTAGTGGATGACATACTAAGATTTGTTTCTTAATGATGTTTTAAAGCATTTTAAAGCAATTTTACCCGAGAGACATCCTGTGTTCCGCTGAGTGGGTGGATAGACAAAAGTGGACGCACCCGATCTTCACGATTTAAGAGGAAGGACTACTAGCCAATATTAAAACCGGCGAAATTAACGTATTTTCGTCATATCTCAATAACGCCACACAATATCGAAACAGTGACACCTACGCATATTTTGGATTCGTGAGAGCCCAATACCAAATGAAAAAGATTTCGTAGATTGTTGTAATTATAGTTGTAGTTTGTAATTAACTTGTAAATTAGTTAAATTAGAAATAATAATTATAATTACTGCAAAATAATAAATCTTTTTCATACGGTATTGAGCTCTCACGAATCCAAATTATGCGTAGGTGTCACTGTTTCGATATTGTGTGGCGTTATTGAGATATGACGAAAATACGTTAATTTCGCGGGTTTTAATATTGAGTTGTAGTCCTTCCTCTTAAGTGTGCAGAAGGATCATTCAAGATTATAACAGAAGAAACAACACTTACCAATATACGTCAAATACATTTCACTGAGCACATTATATCATTTTTTTTTTTTTTTTTTCGGGAAAGACAATTTATTAAATTATTATCAACAGGATACATGTATTCTTCATAAAATTACCTAAGTTAGATTGGACAAAAGCATAAAGGTTGGGAATTCGTTAAGACAATACATATATAACATGAGGAAAAAAGTTAAAAAAAAACCTCTTCGGAACATTATATCATACTATAGAACTGCAGTAGTTGGAAAAATGGAATTGCTTTACCGCATTGATTGTGTTTCTATGTTTCTATGTATGAATAGGTGGACAAAGTACAAGTAATGAGCATGTAGTGTGTTTGCATGTACAGCAAGTGGCCGCCGTGTTTACGGGCTGTGCCCCGTTGAACGCTCCAAACGTGCTCATGAACTGCACCAAACTTGTGAAGAAGGTCCCCCAAGTAATGGACTGCACGAAGAGAGTAATACTTGGGACCAAGGCCACCCTCAAGTGCATGCCTGGTTTCGTTACCAAGGACAGATACAAGGCCGTTACTTGCTCAAAACCTCGCAAGTGGAACAAACCCGCCATCACTTGCAAAGAAGGTAAGCTATATCAGCAGTGGTACATGTAACGCCATTCGCCAACGTTCATTTACACAAAGCAATTGAACATAGGGGAATTTAAATGCCCTACCACCATTGACGGCATCGTAATTGTAATCGGGGACGCAATTGTAGAAATATGATTTACCATTGCAATCCATTACGACTTCACGATTTTGTTGTGAAGAGCGCCATAAGAATCAAGTAAATTAACTATTTCAATTTTCTGATTACGATTACAACCACGATGCCGTCATTTGTGGTTGAGCGTTTATACAAACAAAGCACAAACAAAGGTATATTATTGTTTAAGAGAAAAGTCGTTTTTTAATTTAAGCTAACATAGATAGCGCTGCTAAGCAACCTCCTTTCAGCGCCATTGATGAATAATAACAATGAAACAACAATGAAAATTGACAGCTAAACCACTCTATTAGAAACCACTCTAGTCTATTTTGAGTGCTCTTGAGCACTCAAAATAGACTTGATGCATTCTGGTGGCAAGAAAATAAACTTCTATTAGGAGTGGTTTAGCTGTCAATTTTCATTGTTGTTTCATTGTTATTATTCATCAATGGCGCTGAAAGGAGGTTGCTTAGCAGCGCTATCTATGTTAGTTTTGAGTCCTCTATAGAAAAGACATGTATTTTTTGTTTGTTAAAGAATAGACTTATTTTATAAAAGTAAAACATAAGTTGTTTACTTTGAGCTGAACAAGCTCCACATGCAAGTAGATGATTTAATATTTATATCTCTACTATAGTTGCATTTAAACCTACTGACGGTCTATTTAGTAAACAACTCGTAATAAGTACAACTTTATTTTCAGTGTCAACCCTGCCGACCACAACACTAGGAACGGAGTCAGGAACGGGATCGGGATCGACATCGGGATCGGGATCGGGATTTGGATCGGGATCGGGATCGGGATCGGGATCGGGATCGGGAACGGGATCGGGATCGAGATCGGGAACGGGATCGGAATCGGGAGCTGGAACTGGAGCAGCGGTCGAGGGGGCAACGGAGACAACTGTTGAGCCACTAACTGAAGTGTCTACAGAGATGTCAGCTGCACTCGATACCAACACTTCACCCCCAGTAGCAACTGATGCAACCCCTATGACTTCCTCCACTGCCATTTACCCAACTACGGCAATCACTACAACCACTACAACATCTGTCACCAATACAACTGTGGGCCCACTGAACACAACTGTCACTTATATAACTACACCTCTCAATACTACTTACACATCTAACACTACAACCACCAGCACTATACCCGACAGCACAACTATACCCACTACTACCACTACACCCATCACTACTACTACACCTATCACTACTACTGCACCCACTACTACCACTACACTCGTCACTACTACCACTACACCCATTACTACTACTGAACCCACTACTACCACTCCCACTACTACCACATCCACTACTACCACCACACCAGCTACTACTACTACTACTACTACTACTACTACTACTACTACTACTACTACCATCACCCCTACCACTACCGATACTACCATTACCACCACTACTCCTACTACCACACTCTCCACTACTACAACTACTGTAGCCACAACCACGGTACTACCTCGTAAGTATGTCACAATGTTATTTAACTACGGCAAGACCATAATTTGTTACGCATTTAATTCATATTTTGGAACTCGAACGAATTCAAAGTTCGGCGTTAGATGCATATAAAATATTTTGAATTCTTAAATTTAATTGCAATATGGAATATGAGAAATATGTGGAGATAGAAATTCATAGATGATGAGATGACGTGAAATTATATGGGTACGTAATTTATAATCATGTTTCGTATAGGTAGGGACAGTTCATGTCGCTCTGTATTGCGGCATTTGCAATAGTTGGGAAATAATGTCCGAGGAATGAAAAGAAATTTGAAGAAGAGATAAAAGAGGAATTGTGATCCGAAATATGAACGGGAGCCCTCTTTGCCTTACTTACATATAGAAAATAGTCATGTTTACACTTCCTCGAACCTGCTTGGGATGCTTGCCTACATAGTACCCGTTTACTTAATATTACTACTGTAAAATTAAACGATAACCGCTTGCTTGCCAAATGGTGCTTTGACAAATGGTCGCTGTATGTTCCCAACAAACGCGTTTATGTGATAAATGTGTATCACAGACACCATCACCCTGTTACTCACTAACCTACTGCCAGAAACATATGGAACACAGGTTAGCCGTGCGTTTTTTATACCGGCTCGGACGGCCATGATGGTCGCGACGGTGGAGCGCCTACATCTCGATTTAAAGGCGAATTGACAGTGGCTTCCCCAATTAGTCTCGCGCCACGTCTTAATTGGTAAGCCTATCCGTATGGGTAATTATATATGGTTTACATTTCTCGCAAATTCCCAGTTTTTATCTTTGAATCTTCAAAAGTAAACATACTACAGAA